>CAUYMX010042855.1:0-20568 GCA_963573855.1 Lepilemur septentrionalis
GTATAAGCCAACCTGGGCTTTTATCTGGAGTCTCCAGGGAAGAATTTAATGTACTTCCAAGTTCATTTGGGCTATTGGCAGAATTCAGTTCTTGTGTTCTTATGGCTCAAGTCCCAGTTCCTTGCTGGCCATCAGCTGGAAATTTCTTGTTAAGGCCACCAAAATCCCTCTTCACTTTGCCTTCTCCCTCTTCAACAAAGTCACATTTAGTCCTTTTCACATTCTGATTTCTCCTGCTGCATCTCTTTTGACTTTAGCCAGAGAAAGTTCTGTGCTTTTAAGTGGCTCTTTTGACACACTTGAGTAATTTAGGATATTCTCTCAGTTTTAAGGTCTGTAACCTGAATCACATCTGAAAAGAAATCCCTTTTGCTAGTAAATTAACATATGCACAAGTTCTAGGGATTAGGGTGTTGATATCTTCTTGGTTGGCCTGCTGCACTTGTATTTAGTGCTTACAAGTCAGCTCTAACATGATGTGTAACTTGCAACTTGATCAGTGATTTCCAGAACTTGCATGGTTTTCCTTTTTGCTAAGGCATATGGCAAGGAAGTAAAGCCAAACTTTTAATCAAATGGCAAAGTAAAGATATTTTCTAACACGTGATGATTTAGAAAGCTTTATGCTATACAGAGTTTGGGTTGGGGGAATTCCTTGAGGATTTACTCTAGCAAAACAAAAAAGAATGAAAGAGAGAGATAAAATATTTCTGGCCTATCCCAGAAATGCAATGAAAAAAGTTATAGTTTGAAAACTATGCATTAAGTTTGCAAACAATCCATCCAAACTGGAATGGAAGTTAGATTGATATGAAAATAACATTTTCAAAAAGATGCACTATACCAAATAATATGAGTACAAAATTCTGTATTATTCTGGTGATAATGTGAAGACATATTTCCTTTGATGATGAATTGGGAACTCCAGGGAACTTCAGGAAAGACAAAATGCTCTGCAAGAAATAGTTATCTAAATATGCAGCAAAATAAAATATATTATGATTTTGAGCAATTGATGAAAGTGTAGGAAAAATATTTGATTTTGATATTTGAAATATTCCACTTTGAACAGTAGTCCCTTAGTGACCTAAATACATTTCTGTATATATAATTGAATTAAGTGGTACTACAGTAAATAATGTATGTAGCAATATAATAGCATATAATACGATATATATGAAGTTTTGCATTCTTAGAATACATTTGAATTTATGTAATAAGATAACATACATGTATATGTGTAATAAGATTTTAAAACTTTTAATAAAAGTTAAATGTTACTGTTTAAAATTAAATGTCTTTGTAAGAATATTGGCAGAATTTGAATAGGGCACTAAAATTGATAAACCTTCAAAATTTAATAAACTGAAAATGAATTATTTAGAATGCTTTTAGTGTCAAGCTCAGAAACACAGAAGAATAAAACCTATGGCATAAGTTAAGGAATTTACTTGATAATTCTGGTAGAGGCTTTGCTTTGAAAGCTTTAAATTTCTAGACCAAAACCCTCAGTAGGGGAAGAAAATTTTTTTGGTTCATCTTAGAAAGTACTGACAACATTAAAATAACATTATTGTGTGGATTAAAATGCTCACAGCATTGTCAGTATCAGATTGAGGAATGAGAGGAAACTGCCTGTGCATGAACTCTCTTTGGGTGATGGCATAAGCCACGTGGAATACGAGCGTATGGGATGAAGAAGGTCAAAAGAAGGGCGATCTCATCTGCTTCAGCTAAAGCTGACGTTTAGAAACTGATAATGTTGGTGAATGAGATAAATACTATTAATAGTATCTGAAAAAAAAAAGAAAAATAAATTCAATTCCCTGAGGTAAGTGCCCACTGGTAATGTATTTAAAAGTAAACTATTCACTTAATTATTTTAAAGTTTTCACAACACTACTTTGCCCTCTTTTGTTCACTTCTGTAAAATGAGGAGAAATAGCTTCAAATGAAAAAGTTTCTGTTTGCAACAGAGGAAATTGATACCACAGACTGTTGGTACAATGATACGTTGACATAAATCAGTGAATCTTCATTTTTTTCCCACAAAAATCCCTGATGGTGTGTCTCAATACAGGTTGAGCATTGCTAATCTGAAAATCTGAAGCCTGAAATGTTCAATCCAAAACTTCTCAAGTGCTGACACAACACCACAAGTGGAGAATTCTACACATAAGTAGTTGGTACAAACTTTGTTTCATACACAAAATCATTAAAAATATTATATAAAAGTATCTTCGGGCTATGTGTGTAAGATGTATATGAAATATAAGTGAATTTCATATTTGGATGTGGGTCCCATCCTCAAAATATCTCATTATGTAAATGAAAATATTCCAAAATCCAAAAAAGTCTGAAATCCAAAACACTTCTGGTCCGAAGTATTTTGAATAAGGAATAATCAGTCTACATATTTCTTTCTTTTTTTGTTTGTTTGTCTGTCTTAAACAAACATTTTCAAGATCTTTCCTACAGATGTGATGGTTAATTTTATGTGTCAACTTGGAGAGTATTTTTTGATAAGATTAACATTTAAATTGGTAAACTCCGAATAAAGCAGATTGCCTTCAATAATGTGGGTGAGCTTCATTCAACTAGTTGAAGGCTCGAATAGAAAAAAAAAAAAGATCAGCTTCTGAAGCAAGAGGGAATTCTCCAGCAGACTGCCTTAGGACTTCATCAGCATCATGCTCTCTCGGGTGTCCACCCTGTTGGCTTACACAGAAAATTACGGATTTACTAGCCTCTGTAATAGTGTAAGCCAATTCCTCATAACAAATCTCCCTCTCTCTTTCTCTTTCTCTCTCTCTCTCTCTCTGTCTCTCTCTCTCTCTCTGTATATATATAGTGTGAGCATATATATACATATATATAGTGTGTGTATACACACACACATACTTAAACACACACACATCCTATTGATTCCATTTCTCTGGAGAACTCTGATTAATACAGAAGTTCATAGAAGTTCTTGACTAGCAGAAGACAATTCTGAACAATTGTTGCCCACTTGGATCATTACACTCTTGAGGTTGGCAACTGATTTCTTCTGTTCCCAACTCATTTTTATTGAAAAATGCATCTGCTTTCCAAAATCTCTGTGGCAAACACAATAGCACGATACTGAAACGAAAAAAACAACTGATGAGGCTTCCTTCCTTCCTTCCCTTTCTGCCTCCCTCTCTCCCTCCCTTCCTTCCTTCTTTCCTTTTGTTTCAGTGTGTTTTTATTTAGCACTCTGGAACAACAAGATCTTATTAGTTTTGTATTACCCACAATTTTTTTCTAAAGAAGGAAATCATTTTAGTAGATACCAATAGCATATATATGAAAATGTATATAGACAAAATATATTATAAATATGTCCCTTCTTTCCTTCTTTCCTGCTTCATGAATTCTTTGTTTTCTTCTTCAAAATTTTAGGACAAGTACCATAGACACTTTTGTCCTTTGAATCACCAAGTATAGATTGAAGCCAATTTTTGTGTTTCCGTTTGTATGCTGAGCTATTGTTTTGCCTGTAGTGCATGTAGACAGTGGGATAAGGGAATATAAAGAATGTGCGTGGAGAAGAAAGAAAAAGAGAAGAGGTAGGGAAGAGATAAAGAAGCAGACAATTATATGCAAAAACTAGCCTAAAATCTGTGAAGCAAAAAATAATGGCTATGTGAGTTAGAGACAAAGAAAAACAGTTTATTCTTCAAAGAGAGGGTATCACTTTTGTGGACCTACACAGATTATCCAGAACTGCTGTGAGTATTCACTTGAATAAAGCCCCATCCCAGTTCCTCTCCTTCCCTCTACCATGGATTTTTCATAGGTACCTTTAAAGGTTCTTTCTGTACTATTTGACTGCCCCCAAAATGACTTTATCCATGAAAGCATTTATCCTTCAAAATGTTCAAAGAAAAAATAATAATAATTAACATTTTTATTTAGTCAAATTATATGATATGTAAATTCTTTGTTTCTTTGTACACCATTAGACTGTCCCAAATAACTTGATATTTAAAATGTTTATCATTTAAAGTGCTAAAAGAAAAAAAAATGACTGTAACTTAAAGTTACTCAAATTGTAGAAATTATTATTTCAAAAATATATTAATGCTTTGCATACTCTTGTGTATTCTTCAGACCACACATTTGAACACATTTCTCCCTTTAATACTTACACACATGTATAGAGATTGTTTTACATTAAAAAAAAGAAAAGTGTGCGAATTTTTCTTTGCTTTAAACATGGTCATCTGTATTAGTCCAACTAAATAGGATGGTGTCATGAGAGTTATGTAGTATACTATGTGGGTGGTAGTGCATATGGCTGCAAAGCTTCAGAATCTCTGGTGAGAGGCACGTGGCTAAGTAGACCTCTGCTTTGTGCTGTGTTGATCTGGTGAAACTAGTTTGACTCCCCTACCTCTCTTCTCAACCCCGAGTATTTTCAGGGCCTCTATAAAGTTCCTGCATGCCCATGGCCAACTGCTTATTACCTAGGAAGGTTTTGGGCTGTTCTCTGTTCCAGTACTTGATATTATTCCATCAGTGTTAGACTAAATTCATCTATGGTTTTGTTGGTACTTGAGGGAGCCTCAGTTGCTGCAATGTGAGGTAAGTTCCTGAGAATATTTCTGCCACTTCTGCTTTAGCAGGGATACAATTGTCATAAACTTATGCTGTTCAGTTTGGCTGGTAAAAAAGTGCTGAATAATTCAGACTACTGTTTCCTCCTCCTCTTCTGAGATTTGGTTCCAGGGCCAAATTTCAGCACTGTTTAAACTTCGCAATTCAATCATGGTTTTGCTGCCCTTGCTAAATCACAGGGCTACTCTGATATGGACTTTGAGATGCTCCTTTTTTGTGGGGTTAAATACATTCTCTCATTTTAGTTTCTTAAAGATATGCTTCTGACCCATGAGCAGGTAGAACCATGATGATGACCATCTTCTCTCTGACATCTAGACCTCCTGTTGGGACACTCGATGGAAACCCCAGCAGATCTTGTAATGTGTTGCCTCATTTTCCCCATGATATCTCCCACAGCCTACACGAGATGGAGAGATTCAAATATCATTCTCTGATTCATGGTGATGATGAGAAAATGGGCTGACCTGGTGAGGGAGAATGGGACGGAGAAGTTTTAGGAGTAGATAGCAGAGAGGCAAGGATGTGGATGAGGCTCCTACAGCCACAGATGGTGGATACCAAGGGCATGAGGTTTGACACTGGGATAAGACTGGCTTGCTGATAACAACTAGCATATCATTTCCACAGGTTTTATGTACTTCTTAATAATCTCTGCCTTATCATTGGTATGGGCTTCAACTGTGTTCTTCAATGAATTTTTTCAGGGTTTTAAATGTTTAAATATTGAAGCAGTGAGGTTTTTATCTTGGTCACTGCAACATGTTCATTTTTTTTTTTAGATTTCTTTCTCTTTTTGTAAAATATCTTCTATCCAACCAATTGTAGGATAATATTCTCAGAGAAATTTCTTCAGTTAGTTTGGTCTCATCAGCCCCTTTCTGCCTGATTTTGAGAATTGTGAGGAATGCTTCAGAGGTTCCATGGGAGGCGGTTGTTCTACCCCTATCATGGATGGTGACAGACTTTCCTAAATCGCAGAATTCTCCTTCCTATAGATGCTAACTCAACAAGGTTTGTTTAGTGGTATTCTTTTTCATCAAGTCCTGCTTTCTAATCATTGTACCAACCACTTTTGTGGAATCCATGATCCACAGGGCAAAAAAATCCGTTTGGAATAAGAAAATCTCACTTGAGCATGGTGTTGCTCCTAGTGTGGTCTTCAGAGAAGAAAGGAGCTCACTATTTTACCCAAAATATGAGAAATCTTGATAGAGTAGTTCTCAAATTGTTAAAAACTTAGTTTCTCAAGGATACTTTTGCCTCTTTATCTGTTGTATATGTTACAATCACAATGACAGTTTCTGTATCAGTATAGATTTGATCCACATTATTTTTTCCACACTGAGCCAAGAGTTTATGTAACATCTTCCAATGCAGGTAAGGAAATCTTTTTTTTTGAGAATTTTAAAAACAAATTTGTTGAGTTATATTTGACATACAGTAAACTGCATATATTTAATGTGGTTGATTTAATAAATTTTAACATAGTTATACACCCATGAAACCATCACAACAATCAAAATAATAACCATACCCACCACCAAGTGATGGGGAAACACCACTCTAAAAGTTTTTTTGAGTCATTTTGAATCTAAATTTTCTTGCTCTTTAACTTTTTAGAGACTGAATTATCAACTTTCATGATTTCCCATACAAGTCCACATTATTCAAGATAGTCTTAACAGAACAAATGGCACAATTCTTTTTTGTATATCTAAGTGTAACATTTCTATTAATTTTAATGTGTTATATGTGATCAAAGAGGGGAAAATTTGATTGGAGGTGGCTAGAATTGAGCAGAACTCGTTCTGCTAAACGCAGCTTCCTTTACTTGTATCTTAGACTCTTTGTCTCCTCTTTTGTCCTTCAGTCTTCATTTTTGTTCTTGTTCTTCTTATTTTTGTGCTGCTGCTATTCTTCTTTTCCACTTCCTCTTCCACTTTCTCTTCCTTCTCTTCTTTTTCTTCCCTTTCCTTCCTCCTCCAACTTTCCTTTTCCATCTTCTCCTCTACCCACCCCCTATCCTGGCCTTTTGCCTGCCCACCATCCACTCCTACACACTTTCAGCCTGGTTCTCTCCAGAACAGCAGGCCAAATCAGCTTCTATATTTTATACCATAAGAATAGTAGATGCTCAAATCTATTTGCAAAAGGGAAATTAAAAGTATCATACTTCCCAGAAGCAAGCACTCCTAACACTATTTTGAACAAATGGTGTCATTCTCTACATGGAGTTCTGCAGTGAGCTTTGCTTATTTCACCATATCTGATACACTTTTCCTTCAGTATACATACAGCTGCCTCATTTATAATTTTTAAATAGCCGCATGTTTCATCAATTTTCTGTCAAGTAACTTTTCGCATTAAACAAAGCTGCTAAGAATATATTAATAATTAAACATATATCTTTGTACATGTGTATCCACTGTATCTAATGCAATATTGAAATAAAAATGTTATGATTTTATAAAATAAATATGGCAGAAGTTCTCTCAAAAAGTTTTATAAATTTAAATCTAGCAGTGTTTGTGGAGAATATGCAGTATTTCATCATTTCAAAAAATAAAAATATTGAACTACATATGGTGGGTACACTATAATCATTTCTGTTAATATAAAATATTTTGAATAGCACAAAATCTTTCAAAGATTTACAAAGACAAGCCAGCCAGCAACTTCACTTTAATAAAGATTACATCTTTGAAAAGGCAGATGAGACCTGGGCAAATATTTCTACTTGCAGGCCTTAAAACCTGCCTAAGTGCTGGGATTTGTTGAAACATTTTGATGAAATAAATGTGTTTTTTGTTCGTTTCTTTGTTTAGAAAAAATACATTGTGGTGTAGGCAAGTTTTATAGATGAGTTTTGGTGGAAAGAAAATGTTTTAGCTTACGGAAAAGAGCATTTGCCTGGAAGCAATAGTTGATCCAAAAGTCAACAGTGGAAATTTGATTGTGAATCATCAGGCAAAAAAACACAATGGTCTTTGTAGGTGGGTTTGAATTTTTCCAAGCCTTGTAGCAAATATTTAGAAGTTTATATCCAGAACAAAAGGAAGATGAAAGTCACTGTAGCTTTCTAAGAGAGAGAATGCTGTTACCCAAACAACACTTAGGGAAGATTATTCTAGCAGCTGTGTTGGGCTTCCTGAGTTGCTTTTCAGTTTATCGCCTGATTGCAAGTAACATTTCAAAATATGGCAGAAGAAACATTTGAGAAGTTGATCTAAGAAGTCTCATCTGTCAAAAGCCATAACAAGGCCAGGCGCAGTGGCTCATGCCTATAATCCTGGCTCTCTGGGAGGCTGAGGTGGGAAGATTGCTTGAGCTCAGGAATTCGAGACCAGCCTGAGCAAGAGCGAGACCCATCTCTACCAAAAAAAAAAAAAATACTAGGTCATTAAATATGAAATGTCTGATTTCGAATCAAATGTTTAGTTTATTATAGCTCAAACAAGAAGCAGTACAATTAATAACAGTATGTGCCTGAACTATCAACACAGTTATGATATCTTAATGGTAGCTTGTTTATACCAGCAGGGAAGAAACCTGGAGGGTGAGTAGCAATGAAATTGTGAAAGATGTTTTCCACAGCTTTTTGACAATTGAATATTTTTCCCTGAAAGAAGAGGCCCAAAGTCTAGAAGAAATGGTAGTCAGTTAGTGCAAGGTTTGGTGAATATGGTGGATGACAGAGTTTCCAAGTCCAGCCTCTGTAGTTTGAGCAGCGTTGTTTGTGCAACATGGGGTCCAATGTCTTGCAAGAGGATTGGCCTGTCTCTACTGACCAATCAGCTGCTTAATCACAAGTATCCTCATCATTTTGTCCAGTTGGTTGCAATAGACATCCTCTGTAATTGACTGAGCAGGTTTCATGAAGCTGTAGTGGATAATACCAGCGCTGGACCACCAAACAGACACCATTAGCTTGCTTTGATGAATATTCGGTTTTGGACAGTGTTTCAGCACTTCATCTTTATCCAGCCATTGTGCTGTATGCTTGCAATTGTCAAAAAGAATCCATTTTTCATCACATGTAACAATATGGTGTAGAAATTGTTTGCCTTTATATCATGACAGCAAAGAAAGGCAAGCTTCCAGACGATTTCTCTTCTGATGCTCATTTAATTCATGCAGTGCCCATCCATCCAGCTTCTTTACCTTGCCAGTTTGTTTCAAATGGTCCTATACTGTTGGAATAATAATGTCAAACCTTGCTGCTAATTCATGCGTAGATTGAGATGGATTCTCTTCCACCACAGCTTTCAGCTCATCATTATCCACCTTGGTCTCAGGTCACCCTTGTGGCTCATTTTGAAGATCAAAATCTCCAGAACAGAACTTCTGGAACCATTGATGTACTATGTGTTCATTAGCCATATCCTTCTCAATCAAACACTTTGCTGATATTTCTAGCTGTCTTCATAGCATTGGTTCTATGATGGAACTCATATTAAAAAATAACAGGAATTTTTGACTTTTCCATGATTTCACAAAAATTGCTCTAAAAACTTGAAAGATAATCACAAACCATAAACCATGCATTTGAAAGAATGAGGATGTACCTTCACAGTAAAAAATAAAACAAGAAATGTCAAAGTGAAGATGTCAGAAATATCAACTGTCAAACCCGGTACTTAAGGAATCGGACATTTCATACTTAATGACCTAATAGGAAAAATGAGCTGGGTGTCACAGCACGCTCTTGTAGCCCCAGCCTCTTGGGAGGCTGAGGCAGGAGGATCGCTTGAGCCCAGGAGTTTGTGGTTGCAGTGAGCTATGATGATGCCACTGCACTCTACATGGGGCGACAGAATGAGACACTTTCTCTCTCTCTCTCTCTCTCTCTCTCTCAAAAAAAGCTATAATATATTGATAAAGTATATTATATATATTTTAAGACAAATTAGTATTAAACATTCAGATAATGTGACTATAATCCATGTCCCTCAGAATAGAGGAGTAACCCAGGCAGTGTTTCTGCACAATGTCCTACTAAATTACATGTGTAACAAATAAATTCTGCCTTCAAATATGCTCCATGCATTAAGAAAGTCCCCAATATAGACCTCATCTCCATTTTTAAAGCAGTGAAATTTCTTGGAATTGCTTTCTAGATGTTCATTTAAAGAAAAATACTGTGGGAGTAACGTCTCTTTATTTGAGTCCTCCCCACATTTTTGAATTGTATTCCTTTACTGAGTCTGGGTAGGAATACAGTTTACAATTTATGGAGGGCTATTTGATTAAATGTATTGACACCTTTAAAAATGTTCAGAGTCATTTGTTGTTGGCTGAATTGCATACTGTTAAAAATTTCCTATATTGAATCCTATACTCCAGCACCTCAGAACAGGGAAGAGGCTGCCTGTGTGCTATAACATCTTCCAGGAAGTCTTGATGTAGAGGTGACAGATCTATTTCAGAAAGTCAATCTTTATCATCATCTCAATGGCCATGTCACAAAGGTGACATTGAGAACTTGCACAATCCTGTCACGGTGAAGAGTTACTGAGGTCCTTTCAGTGATGGCTGGAATGAAGATACTGATGCCATTACTGAAGCTAGAGTCACAAGAATCATGTGGACCCCCACTGTCTTCCCCTCCTGCTTTGTTATGGAGTCACTGGGGTTGGGTTTTGCCCGCCTCTGCACCACTGGCTTGTCCAGCTACATCATCCTCAGGGGGACCAGCTTCATCCGGCTCTGGTGGCACACATGGGCCAGTCCTTGATGCTTTTCTTGCACTCACTGGAGGTCAAGCAAGGCAAGACAGCAGTCAGGATCCCAGAAGAAGAGGACAGCATCGTCCTGTCCACCAGTTGGTTGAACTTCCACATTTGGCATGTGGCTGTCAGCTGGCTCAGGTGGTCTGTGGTCTGACAAGGCATCACCAGGATGCTGGCCATATAAGTAAACTTAACAGAAAGCTGTTATCCCTAATTTCTTTCAAGAATTCTTCAAAAATCATGTGAAACATTTCTAGAAGTCTTTGTCTTTGTTTCCCAGAATCTGGAAGAGTCCTCTAGGGTCTCTGGTAGGTAATCCAGCAGGTTAAGGTCTGGCACAGACTCCACAACCAAAATCCAGGAGACAATGAACTGCTAGGCATTCTGGTTGTTGGAGTAAATCCTGTTATTCTCAGTCATGATGTTCTTATGAGGCAGTCTAGGAGCTCTGATCTGCTTTTCTCATTGGGGAATGATCAGCTGCTAACTTAGCCCATCAGAGAGAACATTAAGCATGGCAGCACAGTAGCTGGGGCCACCTTGACGAAGTTGTAGAAGTACTAAAAGCCCCCTCAGTAGCACAATCTGCTGTCTGCATCATGGAAGCAAGTTGGCATCAGATCAATCAACTGTTTCACATAGAGCCATGAGTCCTTGCTCAGTGTGATGAAGCAGGCATCTATCCAATAAGGCCCCTTCTGGGTGTGGGGATGCTGAGCCAGGGCAAACTCGTGGGACAGAGTTGATTTGCACAATGTGTTCTGGGCTGTGAACTCCCAGAGGACCTTTTAGATTTCCAGTGCTGCTACCTTTCCCTTTCCTACACCTTGTCATTAAGGGCATGCACAATGCTGGGCATGTTCGGTGTGAGATCCTTCTCTGGGTTCACGGTGTCGGCTCCCAGCACACCTGGGTGTCCGGTGGCTGCTCAACCCAGGGCCGCCAGCTCCGCACTAGGGCAGGAAGAGGCCACCGTACCAGCTGGGCATCACATGATAACAAGGCTTCTCAGGTCACAGGACTCCATGGCAGCTTCTGTCTTCTTCTGTGAGCACCCACTCCCTCTTCCTTTTTTTAAAAAAGTTGTTTTATCAGGATGTGTCTATTGTTTTGTTTTTCCTGCTTTGAACTTTATAATAATGAAATAATTATGTGTATCATCTGCATTTTTTTTTTAGATTCAACATTATTAGGAATTGTTTGTGTTGATTTGTGTTGTTCATTTGTTTTCACTACTTTTTAATATTCTATTATGTGAATTTATACAATTTATTTATCCATACTCTTGTTGATGGACATCTAGTGGATTCACATTTTTGTTTTTTTTTGAAAATTATGAAACACTTTTATTAGTATATTTCTGCTGGCCACCATCATAAATACGAATTTATTTTGAAAAAAATTGCTATTCAGAATAAAAATTATGCTTTAAAGAAAATAGCAAGTCTGTTCAATTGCCCGATATTTACAAGTCTGAGAAAATATAGCAGCAAAAATTGTACAAAACCACATACTCTACCAGAATTAAAATAAAGAGAATACATATGGTACCACCTCCTCCCACCTGACCGGCACCCAATGAATATTATTTCCATGTGAGCACCTTAGTGTTAATCAGTTGGTACCAATTTGACAGCGAGTACATGTGGTGCTTGTTTTTCCATTCTTGTGATACCTCACTTTGAAGGATGGGCTCAAGCTCTATCCAGGATAATATAAGAGGTGCTAGGTCACCATTGTTTTTTATAGTTGAGTAGTATTCCAATGTATACATATACCACATTTTATTAATCCACTCATGTATTGATGGACACTTGGGTTGTTTCAACATCTTTGCAATTGTGAATTGTGTTATGGTGCTGGGAAAACTGGATATCCACATGTAGAAGATTGAAACTGGATACCCACCTCTCACCTCTCACCTCTCACAAAAATCAATTCATGATGGATAACGGACTTAAACCTAAGGTGTGAAATCTTAAGAATTCTAGAAGAAAATGTTGGGGAAACTCTTATAGACATCGGCCCAGGCAAAGAATTTATGAAGAAGACCCCCAAAACAATAAAAGCAGCAACAAAAATAAATAAATGGGACCTGATGAAATTAAAAAGCACAGCGAATAGACAATCTGCAGAATGGGAGAAAATATTTGCATGCTACACATCTGATAAAGGGCTGATAACAAGAATCTATATAGAACTTAAGAAAATTAACAAGAAAAAAATCAAATAGCCCCATCAAAAAGTGGGCAAAGGAACTGAAACTTTTCTAAAGAAGACAGAATAATGGCCAGCAAACATATAAAAAAGTGCTCAACATCTCTAATCATTAGGGAAATGCAAATCAAAACTACAATGAGTTATCACCTATCTCCAGTGAGAATGACCTTTATCAAAAAGTCCCAAAACAACAAATGCTGGCATGGATGTGGAGAGATAGGTACACTCTTACAACTGCTCGTGGGACTACATATTAGTACAATTCCTGTGGGAAGTAATTTGGAGATATCTCAAAGAGCTAAAAATAGAAATACTACTTGATCCAGCAATCACACTACTAGGCAGCTACCCAGTGTATTCACATTTTTCATCACATCTGCAGAACTCTCAGTTTTTGTTTCTGCAAAATGGCAGGAAAGCTCCTTGGTTCTCATTTGACTCCAGTCTAGGTCCAGCAAAACAGATATTTGCCTCCTTTAGGGGGTACCCTTGGTAATTTCCCTTAATTCCTGTGACCTTGCAATGCATAGAAAACTAATTTTTTAAATCTTTTTTATTTTTTTTATTTCAACATATTATGGGGGTACAAATATTTAGGTTATGTTCATTGCCTTTCCCTCCCAGAGTCAGACCTTCAAGCGTGTCCATCCCCTAGATGGTGCGCATCACACTCATTAAGTATCTGGTTGCTTTGTAGCAGAAGGTCCTTTAGGCTATTATGAGGCCATGGTATATTACACAGACTTGGATTGTGCATTTTTAATAAGCTCTTCTCCATACTCTACTTATGCATACCAAATTATGAGAATCAGTGCTATGAAAATGAATGGCACGTTCCACAATGGTTGGATATTCTCATCTGACTGAGCCCCAGCCTGTGTAAGAGCATGTTAAACTGAAAATGTTGGTTAGATTCAGAGACTTGAAGGGCTTTGAATATAATTCTGAAGAATTTGGAATTTTTTTGGCTGTGGAAAGTAACAGAGGTGTTCTAAACAGGATAATTATATTTAAAAGTCTGTGTTCCAGAAAGATAGGTCAGTATTGTGAAAAAAGCCTTAAAAGGCTTGAAGATAGAGACTGGAGGCATCAAGGTCAATTAGAACAGTGTTCTCAACTTTGGCTGCATGTCAGAATTACCTTGGGAATATTAAAACATACCGATGTCTGGGCACACTGCTAAATCAATAATTCTATTGTGCCGCAAAGATTGTGAACCACTGAGCCAAAAGTATTTTTATGAGATTTGATGAGGAAAGTGGCAGTGAGAATCAAGAGGTGAAGCACACCAAGGAAGCATGGACAGGACTTTGTGACTGATTACACACGAGAGGTGCAGGAGAAGTTAAAGATTCCAAGGCCATACTATAAAGCTGTTGTCAAAGTTCTCCTACGCTTGGTTTACGTTTAACACTTCCATCATGACTTAATTATCTTGGGGAGAATTTTGAAATTCTCTCTCTCTCTCCCTGTCTCTCTCTCAACACATATAAGACTATTCAGTTTATCTATTTTTCCTTATGTGAGTTTAGCTAGCACTTCCAGTATGATGTTGACTAAGAATAGTGAGAGGTAACGTAAGTTGTCTTGTTCCTGATCTTTGGAAGAAAGTGACTAGTTCTTCACCATTATGCTATTAGCTGCAGTTTCATGTGTATGTGCCTGTATGTGTGCTCTTTATCAAGCTGAGGAAGTTATCCTCTATTTCTATTTTGCTAAGACTTTTAAAAATCATAAATGGGTATTGGATTTTTTCAAATGCTTTTTCTTGCATGTATTGATATGATTATGATATGATCTTACGATTTTTCTTTGGTTTGTTAAGGTAGGTTATGTTAATTGATTTTCTTTTTATTTTATTTTAATTTTTTATTTGATTTTCAACTGTTGAATCAGTCTTGCATACCTGGACTAAATCCCCCTTGTTTGTGGTGTACAATTCTTTTTATACATTGTTGTATTTGATAGGCTAATGTTTGAGGATTTTTGTATCGTGAGAGTTAATGCTCTATAACGTTCCTTTTTTGCAATGTCTTTGTCTGGTTTTAGTGTTATGATAATGCTGGTCTCATAGAATGAGTAGGGAAGCTCCCTTTGCTTATATTTTTTGGAACAAATTTTTGAGAATTGGTATTATTTCTTTGTTAAATGTTTGGTAGAATTCATCAGTGAAACCATCTGGGTCTGGTGCTTTCTGTTATGGAAGGTTATTAATTGTTGATTCAATTTCTTTAATAGATCTAGGCCTATTCAGTTTATTTATATTTCTTCTGTGAGTTTTGATAGATTTTGTCTTTTGAGAAATTGGTCCATTGTATCTAACTTATCAAATTAGTGGGCTAAGATTTGCTCATAATATTTCTTTATATCTTTTCAAGGTCTATGGGATCAGTAGTGATGGTCCATCTTTTATTTCTGATATTAGCAATTTGTGTCTCCTTTTTTCTTGTTTAGTTTGACCAGATGTTTATCAATCTTATTCATCTTTTTCAAAGAACTAGTCTTTTGTTTTGTTGATTTTTTTGTATTATTTAAAAATTTTTATTGATTATGCTCTAATTTTTATTATTTTTTCTGCTTGCTTTGGATTTAATTTGCTTTTCTTTTTCTAGTTTCCTTATGTGGAAGCTTAGATTATTGATTTTAGATCTTTCTTCTCTTCTAATGCATGCATTCAGTGCTATAAATTTTCCTTAAAGCTCTGCTTTTGCTGCATCCCCCAAATTTTGATAAGTTGTATTTTTATTTTCATTTTTGATTTAATTTTATTATATTAATACATTCTGAGAAAATTTAGAGTCTTTTAAAAATTTTCCACTTCTAGATGTGATCAATTTTCTATGTGGTCCTACCTTTGCAGGGTGTTGAATTTTTTAAAAAAAACTTATATTTTATTCAAATCTATAGGCTTCATCTACTCCAATCACTTATTTCTTTAAGTGTATGCTTTGTTTCTGGTTGGTCGAATCTCATAAATACTCATTATTTTCCTGAAGTCTTAGGGACAGACTTTCCTCCTTATCATGGAATTTAGGATTATTAGGCCATGTGTAGCCAGGCCCTCTGATTTGGAATTCTCTGGATCTTCTCCAGACTTGGCTGGGATTGGCTGGGATTGGCTGATCTAATCTTCTTTGTGGACTAGGACCTGCTGAGTCTGGGTGGTATCATTCCTCGTTATTCCTTCAGCCTATGTTGTTGAATCCTGCCACTAGTGTAACTCATGATCTAGTCTCTTGACTTGGTCGGGACCTAGTATTTCTCCCTGGCTGAACCAACTCTTATCTCAGCTTTTGCTAGTGCTGTGGACCTCTCCAGTTCTATGTCACAGTCTCCATTATGCTTCTGGCCTATGCTAGCCACAACATAACCTGTGTTGTGAAGTTATTTTGACTCTTAACCACATAAGCCTGCTTACAAGTGTATAAATATCAATTTAGCTATTTTTATTTTGTCCCTATGCAATAGCTGACTACTTTCCATGTTATGCAGCACCTGAGAACAACTCTGAGGTGTTAGCTCAGGTCTTTTCTCTATTGCCATGCAGTGTTACAAGTATTCTTTGTTGTGGCTGTCTCCATATGGGCATTATTTCACTTCTTCCCAGTTGGGACACTGGGTAGAAACTCCAGACAGTTTAGGTGGCTGATTAGATCCATAGAACCTATATTTCAGTATATTGTACAGTGATACTATAGAGTGTGTAATATTTTAAAAATATCTTAATGTACTTTTCTCAGTTTATATATTATAATACTTCTAGTCTTACCAGAAGAAGAAAAAGAGGACACATGGCTGAATACCTGCTTCCTCTTGCTCTGCCTTTTTCCTTCATCCCACAACTCACTTGTGCCAGAAGTGGAAGATTTATTCATAATCCTTCCATGGACACTTTCCTTACATTCAATTTTATGGCCAGGCTGGCAGGCCTGTCTCTTGAAAAGTCAAGAGAGAAAATAGAAAAATTAAGAAAACCTTCTCTTTCTCTTAAAATCTTCATTTCAAACCATTTTCAAACTTGAAAATAATTTTCAAACATATTTTGAAAGTAAAACTTTATTTTAGATGTCATCAGCTGAAACTCTTTCTCTATGCAGCTCTGTTATTAAAGCTCCTACTTCTTCTTCTTTTTCTGTTCATCCCCATTCCCTCCTTCCTGCAGATGGCTGCCTTGGTTCTACTGGAAGAGATCATCTGCAGAAAAGTATAGAAGAGAAGAACACATTCAAATATTTTTTAAAAAATCACCCCTTCTGGTTTCAGCAGACAAAATACTAAAATTTATGTTGCATGGATGTCATTTAGCCCCCTAGACAGTCTACATAGCTAGAGGAAAAAGATTTGGCCATATTACCCCATATTTTTATGTGTCTAACAGTTTTTATTCCCTACCATAGACTTACATTATCTCATTGTGACTCACTATGCTTCACACTAGACAACAAAGGAAATCAAACATTTTCTCTAATTGATTTGTCTTAAAAAAGCAAAAAAACTCTGGAATTGGAATTAAGTCATTTACCCATAACTTTATATAGAACAATGGAGCAGATACAGTGGTTACAAGCACATTATGGATACAGAAGATCTGAGTTGAATCCTAGCTCTGCAACTAGCTCTCACAAGAGTTGTGCCCTTATGTAACCAAAATGTTTGTACCCCCATAATATTCTGAAATTTAAACAAAAAAGATTTGTGCCCTTGAAGACAAGTTATTTGATCTGTTTCTACCTCAGCTTTCTTATCTGAAAATGAAAATAATTTAAAAGGATTAATGAGTTTAAGTTAATCTCTGTGAAGCCCTTAGAACATAGATTGCATATAGTAAGCTACTCTCTCTCTCACACACACACACACAGTCCCGAATTACAATGGTCTGACTTAAAGATTTTTCAGCATTAGGATAGTGCAAAAGTGACATGCATTTAGTAGGAAATGTACTTCAAATACCAATACAACCATTCTGTTTTTTACTTTCAGTACAGTAGTCAATAAATTACATGAGATATTCATTAAGCATTTTATTATAAAATAGGCTTTGTGTTTACGATTTTGCCCAACTCTAGCCTGATGTAAGTTTTCTGAGTATATTTAAGGTAGGCTAGGCTAAGCTATGATGTTCAGTTGATTAGATGTATTAAAATGCATTTTTGACTTAAGTATTTTCAACTTACAGTGGATTTATTGGGTTATAACAACTTGCATTGTAAATTGAGAATCATCTGTGTATACACATCTATGTATGTATGTATGTGTATATATATATATGTATATATATATACTTTTTTAAAATGATTACTATTGTTGTTATACAAGGGATTTGAGAAGAGATTACTAATTGTGAAAATACGCTAACACAAGCTAAAGGGATTTTAAAAGTGATACTATTAAAGATTGTGAGACATCTCTTTAATCTTCTTTTGATGGATGTTTGGTTTATTTTAACTAGTAGGAAAATTTAGATTAAAAGTCCTTTGGGTATAGGGCTTATCTTCTCTTTATTTCAATTACTTAAGGCATCTTCTTCAATTGCAGCACTGTGTACTAAATAAAAGCATTATTTAAAGAGTAGAGCACAGTGATTCAGAACAGGCTTTGTAGTTTGCAAATCTAGGTGTGAATTCTACTTTAACTCTACTGTTTACTTAATTTTGGAAAAGTTGCTTGATCTCTCAGAGGCCCACATTTCTCAATAATAGAACTGGAATAGTAATAGAATCTACTCCTTAGAGTATTTTTAAGGATTAAGTGATAGAAATAAAGCTCCAAACAAGTACCTGTTCGTGTTAAATACTATACTAATTCTGCTAATAATGAAAATTGTAATAGAGCTTATCAGAGGCAACCAATCAAATGTTAGTTTTTTAAAAAAATTGTTCTCCATACTCAGAGCTGGAAGAAATTTACAGAAAATCAAATGAAAAATTATTTGACCCGTATCTACGAATCCAGTAGAAGAGATGACATATGGTTATGTGTTTTGTTCATGTAATATAATCTTCACATGGCCCATTTTACCTGGATGTTAAGAAAATGCCCTTAGAGACCAGATCAAATTTTTGTATTTAGCTTCCTAAAGCAGGAGCTCAGCCCAGCTGGCATTCTGGGACTCCTTCCATCACTGGTTTGACTTGATGATTCAGTAAAGTACATGCTGTTCTTGCATCAGAAGTAGCAGTATTAATTTCTTTATGCCAAATACTTTTGCAGGAGCTCAGGCTGAGTTCCCTGGATGATTGCTTATTGCAAAGTCATTGAAGCAGCTGGTGGAAAAGTCCGTGTTGATCCCTTTGAGACCTGTGCCTTTGGAAAACATTCTGAGTTTTTTTTTTTTTTTTTTTTTTTGCATTTCAGAGGAGCAAGTAACATGTGGTACAAAACCACCAAGGAATCTTTCTTCATTTTCACTGGCTTGTAGGAACTCCATCAATAGCTCTTTAGCCTCCTAAACTGAAGCTGACCGTATAATTTTTCATCCAAAGAACACTTTTGAGAATGAAAGACGGCACGTTTAATAATGAATTTGGGACAATAGGTGTAAACTGGGACTGTCTTGAGTAAATCAGGTTGCATAGTGACTCTACTAGACTACAGTCTCTGATCCTCTTATTCCTTTATAGTTCAATTCTGTACCTGACTAGCCCCATTCCTCTACCTTCTGTGTACTGTGCAAGAATGTTCCAGAATAGCCTATAACTAGTTTTTACTTTCCTGCTACAGCATTACTTTTGCTATTGCAAGAAAGCATTAATAGTTCTCCCGCTTATCAGCTAGTCCAGAGTTGCTTCATTTAAAAAATAATGCTATGGACATCTTCCACTAGCCATTCTAATAATTTATTCCGCAAGTAGTTACTGAGTACTTATTATGAGGCAGAAGCTGTTCTACATGCAGGGAAACCATAATGCAAATGACTGATAATGTGCCTGCCTTATGGAGTTTACATTTTAGTGGACAGACACAATATACAATATATAATAAGGTACATACTTTAGACAGTGGAAGTTACAATGTAGAAAATAAAACAAGGATGGTGACTGAATGGAAGGAGACATTTTTTTTAATATTTTATTTTATTTCATTTTTTTTATTGCAGCATATTATGGGGGTACAAATGTTAAGGTTACATACATTGCCCTTGCCCCCCTCCTCTTTCCAGTCAGAGCCTCAAGCCTGACCATCCCCCAGATGATGCACATCGCACTCATTATGTGTGTATATACCCATCCCCTCCTCCCCCCTCCCGTCTGCCGGACACCCAATAAATGCTGTTCCTGTGTGTCCACTTAGGTGTTGATCAGCTAATACCAATTGGCTGGTGAGTACATGTGGTGCCTGTCCATCCATTCTTGGGATACTTCACTTAGTTGAATGGGTTTCAGCTCCATCCAGGAAAATACAAGAGGTGCTATATCACCATTGCTTCTTATAGCTGAATAGTACTTCATGGTATACATATACCACATTTTATTAATCCACTCGTGTATTGATGGGCACTTGGGTTGTTTCCACAACTTTGCAATTATGAATTGTGCTGCTATAAACATTCGAGTGCAAGTGTCTTTTTTATAGAGTGTCTTTTGTTCTTTTGGGTAGATGCCCAGTAGTGCGATTGCTGGATCAAATGCTTGATCTACTTGTATCGCTTTCAGGTATCTCCATATTGCTTTCCACAGGGGTTGCACTAGTTTGCAGTCCCACCAGCAGTATAGGAGTGTTCCTATCTCTCCACATCCACGCCAACATTTATTGTTTTGGGAATTTTTGATAAAGGCCATTCTCACTGGAGATAAGTGATGTCTCATTGTGGTTTTGATTTGCATTTCCCTGACGATTAGAGATGTTGAGCATTTTTTCATATGTTTGTTGGCCATTATTCTGTCTTCTTTTGGAAAGTTTCTGTTCATGT
Organism: Lepilemur septentrionalis; assembly: GCA_963573855.1. Lineage (NCBI taxonomy): Eukaryota > Metazoa > Chordata > Mammalia > Primates > Lepilemuridae > Lepilemur > Lepilemur septentrionalis. The sequence continues at coordinate 20,506 of CAUYMX010042855.1, forward strand.
CCTTTGCCCACTTTTTGATAGGGTTGTTTGATTTTTTTCTTGGTGATTTTCCTAAGTTCTAAA
>CAUYMX010042856.1:0-49250 GCA_963573855.1 Lepilemur septentrionalis
CCGCAAGATGGGAGCCGGAGACAATGAGTGTACTTTGCTCTGAGACATGCCTCTCTGTCATAAACAACCTGTTTGTAGAAATTCAGGCTTCCTGTTCACTCTTGACTAAGTCCACAATAACTACATCAAAGAAATACAGAGTCACTATACCTCATTTGTTATACTTCTGTTAATTGATGACTACCTCTTAGAACTTAGAAGCTAGCCCCTAAAAGACTTTGTACCTGTTTGTTCATCTAGATAAAGACTTGATAGTAGCCCCTTGAGAGGACTTTTGACCCTAGCCCACTACCTGTGTAATCCTGTTCCCCTAGCAACTGCATTCCCTGATATGCAAATGTGTAACCCCTACAACTAGTAATTGACACCTGTGATTATAAAAACCTGTGTAAATCTAACCATGTTGCTAGATCATGCACAGAGACAATGATCTAGTCGCCTGAGTCCCCTGCTGTGATTATTCTGATCTCTTTATATAAAACTATAAACTATACCTTAGTCTCTGTGTATTCTTTTATTTCTCTCTACTTCCTGTCAATTTTCTTATCCTCTGTGGCGACCCCTATCTTAGGGACCTGACTCCACGGGGAGGAGTAGCTGACCTCCTCGTGGGCCTGCCGCACCTGTGTCCCCCTTCTCCCCTTGTCCTCCCTTTTTTTCCCCCCGCATCTAACAATCTAATTGCTATTCTTGAAACAAAATCCATGACTTTATGTAGTATGAAAAATCTTTAGATCGTTACCATTACATATTTTTCTTTTCAAAGTTAAGGAATATTTTTGAAGAAATCACTCAAGAATTACTTTAATCCCAACACAACCGTTTTCTTCCTATTTCCTTCTATGGCTTTTGTCCATCTTTTAATTTAAGTTATTTATATACAATCATGCTTTCTATTTATTCATTTAATATGACACATATTTCCCCATTAAAAAATCATTTCTTTATAGCTGTAACCATATGCATATATAATTTTACAAAGAAGAGAAATGTTAATATACCTGCTTTAAAAAAGTTGCACTTTTTCCTTTTACTGTTTTGCCTGTGTGCCCCTGCACTATCTTCTATGCACACAGGTTTTTCTTTTTTGTCCATGTTTTACAAAGACAGCATTATATTCTACATGCTTACATGCATCTTGCTTTTCTCCCTCAACAATACCTTATGGAAATCTCTTCATGCCATCTGGTATAGTTCTAGTTCATTCTTTAATGGCTGTATAGTATTTCATGGTGGGAAAGTATCATACCTTATTTAGTTATTGATGGCATTCCCTATGTCCATTTTCTTAATTTTCTCTGAAACTATTCCCATGCCTATCATAAGTCTCTCTATACAACTTTCCACAAAGTTCATCATATTAGGAAATTTATCAGTTCCTGTTTTTTGTCAAGACTTTCCTTCTAGAGACTTCTCTTTTCTGGCATTCCCTTTGCTTTTCTTCTCGGTTGAACTCCCTCTTTTTCTGGCACTCACGCCTTCCTCTTCCTTCATTTATGCTCTTATTTTACTGAAGCCCATTCTCTGGATGTTTCATCAAGTAAGATAGTCTGTGGCCAGCGTGCACGATGATGACAGCCTCTGCCAGGCCTGTCTGTTGTCACTCTGCTCCAATATGGATCCGGGTCCCGCTGTGGTATGACTCTCCAGCGATGCTCAGCCATGTTTATCTGCTCACATTAGACATGACCCTCCAGGAAGATCGCCTGATACCAACCACATTCTTACAGGCCACAGAAGGGAGGTTTCTGTCTTCACGAGCAGCAGTCATGTTTGGTGGCCTTCTGTTTGTCTGCTACCTGGGCTAACTGCTGTGTCCACTTCTGATCCTTCAGAGACCACAGGCACAAACCAACAGCACCTTATTTCATGTTCTTGGAGATACCAGTAAGTATGGTCGCAACTTTTTATGAGTACAAACTCCTATTATTTGTTTATTATGTCTCCTGGATCTCTAAGTCTCTTATCTTTTACCTTCGTGATTTTCTTCTCTTTATCTTCATACTTTGTGCACTGAAATGTTTCTTTCATTGGGTTTCCAGACCACTGATTAAGGTCTTGACCATATTCTCTTTTAACTCATTTCTTAATGTGTGTAAAACATGTTTTTAAGCTCCAAGACATCTTTGTCGTATTGTATTTTGATCCTGCTCTCTAGCTAATTGCTCAGCTAATGGGAATTATGACACTAGTTCTCTCTGTTGGGACTGCAAAAAAAGGCCCAAGGCACTGCCTTCCTCAATCATCTTATGTCCTAACAGCCATAAGGCTCAGGAGAAGCACGTATCTTAGTCCAAGGAACAGAGGAGAAAGGAAGCCCACTGGAGTCACTGTGTTCTCAGAATCGCCTCTTTTCATTCACTAGTTGTCCCACTAGTTTGCAGACCTGATAGACTGTGATTTACTTAACTGTTTCTCTATTGTTACACATACAGGTTCACATTTGCCATCATAAATAAAGATGCAATAAGCGTGTTTTTGTGAATTTCAATTTTTGGTCTATTGTTGAATGATTTTCTTAAGTTAAATTTCAAGAACTGAGATTATTGGACCGAAATATTTCTACCACACGATATTGATTTCTGGAGTGCTTTTCAAAAGAGTTGTATTAAGTTGCATTTTTCTCAACAGCTGTTCACCTTACGACAATGACTGCCTTCCTTCTTATATGAGTTTGTACGTCAGTAGAGTAATAGCTTTTTCATCACTTAACTGTCGTAAGTAGTAACAGCAGCCAAATGGATCTTTCCCATTTTGGTTGAGAGGTGAATATAACATTCATCAGCCTTCCCAGAGAATAATCATGAAAGATTGAAATAGAATTAAAGGAAAGCTACAATAGTCCACTAGGAAACTCTGTCTGCCTTGACCATTCGTGGGAAAACGTTAATATGTTTTACCTCTTCACTACTGAGGTTTAAAAAATCACATATTTCAAGATTATTTCTTTTCCTTACCTGAAATTATATATATATATATGAATGTATGAATTTAAATACCATATTCTGATTTGGATGGGATTTTTAAGGACAGATAAGGGAATAGTTTATATTTCCATTACTTTTAGGTTCCTTTCCTACCTCTACTGGTAGTACCCAATTACTGACAGGAATAAAATCAAAATAGTTTGTGTTAGCAGCAGCTGACTGATGTCACATGATGTTCACTTGATTTTAGGAACAAAATAGCCAAAAACATTTAATAACTGATTTTGTTGTAGGTCTTACCTCTTCAGGTGGAGTCACTACATAGGGGGGATTAAACACCAGAAGATCAACTTTTTCCTTCAATCTTGGTAGCAAGCCTTTGACCTAAATGGATCCAACAACAGTCAGAGTTTTAAGCTGGACTCCAATTTAAATAATTAACAAATCAATCTTTTAAAATATTGTCCCATGCTATTAGGAAAAAAATGTGTTAGAAGGCTAACACATTGTAGACAGAAGTGGAGATCAATATTTTTACATTTTGATTCAGATAAAAATTATATGCACTTCACTAAAAATAAGGAAATTAAGCTATCCGTATAAACATATTATAAAATGTTCAGCAAAGCCTCTGTTTTTCAACAGCACTTATGTTTACGCTATGGGTTTCCCTTTGAAAAATGAACTAAGAAGGAGGCCAGCTCTAATTCTATAGCATATATTCTGCATAGATTTGAAGATCACTTTATTGCTATATCCACTAAGTTAAACATTTATTTTATAACTAAGATTTTTATTTATTCATTTATTTATTTTATAACATTTATTTATAACTAAGAGAAATTTTTTTAAGTAAGCCCTTTGCACTCCTAAGGAGAAATGTTTTATGAGATAATGTTAACATCTTAATATAACATGATGCTTCTGTAGCTGTCATTTGTTGTTTTTACTTGCCCATGATCCATTCTCCCTTTGTTCTGATTTTATTTTGACATTTTAGGGGGAAGCTCTATGTCCTGTCATTCTGAATCCAAATGGCCTGGGTACGGTTTATCCTAACCCAGTTTCTGGGATAGGACTATTATCCAGGTTGAAGCAAATCACTTCCATATTCTAATTCCCCTAAGCCACAGCAGGAGACTGAGAGATATGGACATGAACCAAGTTGATCCAAACAGTACTCATTCTGGGGCTTTTGCTAGAGTAATTGAGTAGAGAAAGTTTCTTTCCTTGAGGAGCTGCTGAGAAATAAGATATAGATATGAAAACATCTTGTTACCATGAAGGGAAAGACTGCTTCAGAATAGAGCCACTAGAGAGAGAAGTTCAGAGCTAAGAAAAAGATGCCTATGACATCATTTGAGTTCCTGGAGGCAGCTGTGCCTGAAGTCATCAAATTTTGTTTAAGCCAGTTTGAATTGTGGTCACTTTAGATCAAAAGATGCCTGACATGTACAAGCCAATATAAATTTCTTTTGAATTGTGGAGAAGTTGGATTATATCAGTCAAGGATTTAGTTTATACAGGGTATGCCAGGGATTGGGAACCTTTTCATGTTGGAAGGCCGCATTCAAGAAAATTCCATTAGATATACTTAAAAATGTACATTATTTTGTAAAAATGTAACTATTAGGTACTTAATTTCAAAAAATGAAAACTATTGTTAATTTTAAAGTTAACTAACCTTTCAATGACTTTGTTGTGTCTGCTTTTTGTTGGAAAGCTTTTGAATATCTGGTTGCGGCATGGAGGTCGGTAGTTTCAGTTGATCCTCTAGATGGGTATCAGTCACTTGTGACCTTAGAGTGTCATGATTTGGGTTAGGTAGAGAATATAGGCTCACAGCAATAACTGGTTGAAAACCAAGAAAGCATTTTTTGGGCACACTGCCAAAGGCATGAGTATTCTACTGCATTTTTCTACATTTCCATTGGATCTTTCTTAGCATCAATGACTTTAAAACGTCATCTACTGAGAGTTCAATCAAGTTCATCTGTAGTTCTTTACGTGTCTTGGTGATCTCAACTAGGTGAAGCTGAAATGCTAATTTGAGTGTGATATCATCATTCTGAAAGTTAATGAACCTTTCACTGTATTTTCCAATTATTAAATAATAGGTCTATAACAGCTGCATATTCTTCAATTGATTCACATAGATCATTCTGCTCATCGGTGACCTTTGCTAACTGGGGAAAATGTTCATCTGAAATTTCCTTTTGAAGAAGAAGTGTTTTGAAAATAGATAGCTTTGGAAATGCTTGGATTTTTTGCCACATATCATATACAGACATATCATATACAGACCTTGCAAAGAAATATTCAAGTCATTTTGATTTGACACGATATCACACAGCAATGCTGCATTCCTATAGAAATCTTCTTTAAATAATTCGCATTACTGATTCTGTTCTTCATAAAATTTAGCTATCTGTTATTGCAGAGATAAAATTTTGGCTAATACCTGTCCTTGAGATAGTCAACACACTTTAGAATAATATGGCAAATCCACATTGAATACCTCATGGTTCAACTTTAGTAGGTTACAAAACTGATGATGCTGTATTGTATTTGCATAAATATTTATATTAGTAATATATAAATATATCACTATATTTAAGTGATATTTAAGTATCACTTAAAATAGTAGCTTTAGCACAGAGATTTTGCTGATGTAAGATAAAATGAAAAGAAATGAGAGCATCTGGACTTGCTAATACATTTTTTATCTGTGCAATAAACTCTTTATGTTTTCCTGTCATGGAAGGTGCACTGTCTGTACGTACACTCACTAAATTTACCAAATTCAGGCCAATGTTACAACATTTATCTTGAAAGTTGTTGAAAATATCTATTCCCCGTGTTCTATTCTCAAGAGTGCCCAAAGCAAGTAACTCTTTATAGCAAAGAAAATCTTCTGTTATAACCCAAATGAAGTATAAAACCTGCGGTGAGTCAGTACTATCAGTTGATTCATCTAAAGTGATTAAATAATATATATTTTCCTTTTTAAGTACTGCATGAAGTTCTGTTAAGTTGAAGGCTAATTCACAATGTTGATCAATCATGGTTCTCCTTGAAAGAGGCAGTTGCCTGTACTTTGGAACGTTACTGGGGTCTAAGCATCCTACAACTTCAGCATTCTTTCACAACTTCTGCATCGCTGAATGGCTTCTTTTTTCCCCCGAGTATACAAGCTGCTTTACAAGTTGTTTCAGTGGCATTATTTCCAGGTTTTATTGCTGCTTTAAATTGCTTTGTGTTTGCTTTTCATCTATTAATTTCTGCAATATAATCTTTTGCATCTCTCCCTCTAATTCAAAATACGTGTGGTTCTTATGAATGTCATAAAGCTGACGATCATTAAGTTTCTTTAATGTTGATATTGCAGTATCACAAAGCAAGCAAATCATCTTATCTTTAGCAGAAACAAGATAATATTGTAATTTCCAATTCTCATTAAAAAATCTGTTTTCTTCCTTCATCCCTCGTTCTTCTTTGACATGATGAGCTGTTAAGCAGACAGAATTAAAACATACTGTCTAGCTCTGCAACTATTTACAAATTCCATGTCAAACAGAAACACAATGCATCGTTGTCAAAAGCTCATAACAGACTGGCATACTCCCATAAACTCTTGTTAACCTGCCATGTGTGGTAGTAGCGCCCATCAGGCAGGGGAAGTTAGAACTAAATCATGAGCGTAGAGGCTGTCAATTTAGCCCTAGTGGCTTACTAATGTTCTAATTGTGCTGGTCAATCTGGGAGGATCATTTTGTTGAAGTTTATTTTATTGTTTGGTATTTTAAATATGTTCATTTTAAAAATAAAATAAAAATATAAAAGATGAGAAAAAATGCATTAATAAAAATAAAAGGATTTGTTCTGTAAAATTTGGATTCAGTCAAAAGACCACAATTAAAGTCTTAAAAGGCCAAATGTGGCATTAAGGCCGCAGGTTCCCCATTCCTGGGGTATACTGTTTAGTGGGTCAAAAGTTAGTTACCTAAGTTTCTTTGACCTCAAAGATCTTGACCTTAACTTATTTGAAAAGACAATTGATTATGATTGGACAAAAATTAACAGCTCACCAAATCTGTAATTACTGGCTGAATGTGGACTTTGTTACAACGTGCTGTCTCCAGGGTACAAGCTGCTGCCTCAGGGTTGATATCAGTGCACCTATAAACAGAAATGGAAGAAAACTATATCCATGTCTACAAGGCAAATCTGTTACTGAATATTTCAAGGAATTTTCAATTTATTCTACATAGAGCAGATTTAGAAAACAAAATTAGAATGCTTTAATAATGGCAAAGAAAAAGAGAACAAAGATTTGTTATATTGATGAGAAAGACTATCATATTAATATAATGTCCAAGAGTAGAAGAATACACATATAAGCACACACATCTGAAGGAATTTATTAAATTATGATATATCCAATGAAGGAGTACTACGCAGTCACCAAAAATGAAATTTAAAAGGAATTTTTGATGGGAAAATGTTCATGAGACAATATTAAATTAAAAACATGGGAAATGAAAAAAATGAAGAAAATATACTTGGATCACATGTGATAAAATTTACTAGTGATTTTTATTTTTTTCTATATGTTTCTATATTATCCAATTTTTTATAAAGAAATTTAAGTAACTTTTATTTTTTCTGATAATCAAAAAATTGACCTAAAAATGAATCAAATTTAGAGATGATCCAAAATTCTGCTGCTTCTATAATTATGTAGTATGATAGAGCAGTTTTGAACATTAAGTTATAATTTTTAGGGAAGCATAATTTACAACCTTGGTTTTTATAATACTTAAGTAAACATTATCAGATATATATTGTCTCCTTACAAACATTATTTCATTCAAGCAATCATAGTGTATGATAGAGATGAAGATACATACTTACATGTACAAAGCCTGAGGACCTATCATAGAGGCTAGAAATGCAGAGACTACTCCAGACCCTGACCCTACTTCAAGGCATATTTCCACTCTAAAAAAAAAAAAAAAAAAAAAAATAGCAATATAAAGATTAGTATAGTAGAATTAAAATATACTTCACAGAAAACAATTCTCATGCTAGTTATAATGTATATTTCTCCAGCATCATCACTCACCTACAAATACATGGAAATATAAAAGAAATTTATAAATAATTTCTGATATCTACTTTGTGCTTAATATTTTATAACTCAAAATTGCTAATATTTTGGGTGTATATTTTAAATCCATAAAATAGTTACATATTACCATATTATATATAACATTTTCAATTAATTTCAATAAAACATTACATAAAAAGTAAGGAATAATGTTAATATAGGATTGGAAATACTAATATTAAAGGTATCACCCCTTCCCAGGAGCTCCTAGTTAATATTTCCTAAAATGATAGGGTTTGTATTATTACAAAATTTATTGAAGAAGTTCCTCTATCATTTTTAAGTACCTAACATTCATAAATCTGTCATCATATCCTAGGCAAAAAAGGTAGCCCATTGTACTGATAATAGATTTAGAGCAGCAAAGAAATTCCTTACTTGTACACCTGTATACTAATTGGGAAATATCTGAGTATCTGACCTTAGAATGTTAATAATAATCTTAAAATGCTGTTAAATGTAATAAAATCTTCATTCTACTGTATTTTATCTTTCAATTATTTCCTTGCCTCTGATCTTACACATGCAAAAAAGCACCAATTATCTCCATTACAAAGATCAGTTTGATGGCATTTAGGGAACAGTTTAGCACTTAACTTCTCAAACTACCCAGCAACAAGCTCTAGGGGTTTTTAACTTTTGGAACCAGTTCACACATCTGACAAGCCTTTATGAGACAGTTATAAGGTCTGTGAATCTTACCAGGTGGCTTCTCTTTGAAAGTAACTATCATGGTCTCATAAATAATTAGAATTCCAAGACTAGAAATACCCAAGACTTTATAACAAAATCAGCTCCTTTTACAGCATACTTTGCAATGCAATTTGTGCTTGTAAATCTTTCTGGGCTATCTTGAGAATAAAAGACAAATTATAAAACAGTAGTGTTCCACTCCATATTCCAGTAAATCTCAGAGTTCCATCGTCTACAATGAAAAACCGGTTTAATAAGAGTTGAGGCATTTTATTCGTGGAAAAATGTGACCTAATTTAAGAGGGAATAAACACAATATAGATCTTTGAAACCTGACAGCTGTTTATTTCATCCTGAGAAAACCCAGTTCAAGTCTTCTTTAAATAAACCTAACGACCCAAATTTCTTAATGTATGTATTCATTCTTTTTATATCAATTTAAAATTTACGGCAAGCACTTCAACAAAGCAATTTTAATATTTGTAAGGTCCTAGATAGATTCTATAGGCTGCTAGCTGCATGTAACTTATTTAAATTTCTCACGATTCAAGGAAAAACTGAGTTTCTCAGTTGCTCTAGCCACTTTCGAGTGCTCAGTAGCCACATGTAGCTAATGGCTGTTGCTAGAGTTATGTTATTGAGTGGGTTTCAAAATACTTCCCTATCACACCAGCTCACGACCTTCTTTCATTTTTGTAACCGTCGGTTGCTAAAGGGTGCTTTTTATATGCTGAGTAAATGAAATAACGCCACGCGACTTTTAATATTTACTAAAACATTTAATATTATTAAGCAGCAATGTTCCCGGAATATTTTGCTTCCGAACCTGTTCTACTATCGCCGCTTTTAGGGGCGTGTGTTCTTCAGATTAACAGCCGACAGGAAAAGATACCTCTGGCAAGGCAAGAAGGCAGGGAGCTCATGAGACCAGAGCAACACCTTGGCAAAAGGAGATAGATTCCTGCCACAGTCGTTACTTGTGCCCACAGGAAAAATCTCATTTCCTGCGTTCGGCTGTCAATCATCGGGAAGTGGGCCGATACCGCCCCCTTGGGCGAAGGGCGGCGAAAGTCATCTATCCCCCGGGCACCCTCCGCCGCTTCTCCAGGACGCCCAAGCCCTCTCCCGCCGGGGCCCTCGCCCTTCTCGCACCCGGCCAGCTCGGCCGCCGCTGCCTCGAGCGCGTCGAGCAGCAGGAACGTGTCCTCCGCGGGCTCGTACACGTCGCTAAAGCGGCCGCGGCCCACATGCCCGTGCATCGGCGTGGGTACACTGGGCGCCGCCATCTTCGCCGCTCTATCCCACGCGCATGCGCCAGAAACGCGTGCGCTCCCACACTGGTGCGCAGGCCCGGAAGTGGAGGCTGGGCGTCGGGGGCGGTGCCCGGGCGTCGGGGGCGGAGCGTCCACCCCGGGTTCTTAATTCAAAATGTGGGCGTGGAGGCTGTTGGTATTTCTTAGTAGTCCGTTATATAATCTGCAGCTGTTGACACTCGCTTTCTTCGTTTGAACATTTAAATTTATTTCATTTTACAGAGTAGCACCTGATAGTGGGCATCATGAATTGTTTTTGACTAAGGAGAATGTTTCTACATTCTAATATATTTGTGGAGATTTTCTTCTATTCCTAGTTTGCAAAGACTTGAAAAAATACATAATAATGAATTTTACTGTGTTCTTTTTTTACATCAGCTGAACTTTAAGCTTTGAAATTAAGATTTTTTTTCTCATTTATTTTTTTCACTGCTGTTTATTACAAAAATCGCCTTCCTGATGTTGAGTCATAAATGCACTTTCTATAAACCTTACCCAAGAAGGATGATGCAGTTTTAATACACTGCTAATTTGGTATGCTAATAATCCAGCTCTATTTTATATTAAGATTATGCTGTCCGCATTGGATGAGGTAGGATGCTGTTTGTGGAACATTTGGTATTACAGAACTCATCCATAAAACTGGCTTGGTTTGGTGCATTTTTTAGTGGATGGATTTCTGACGTATCTTCTATAGGTTATTAGGCTATTCAAGAATTTGCATTCTTTTTGAGTCAATATCTGAAATTTGTTTCCCCATAAAACATTTTTACATCTAGTTTTTTAAATTTGAGAAATAAAAATACAGAAAAGTACTGAGATTACATTTTTTAAAACCCTGAGTACCCTACCCACAAATTTACAATTATTAGCATTTTCTCATGTTTCCTTAAAATGTTTTTTAAATACAAGAACTGAAATATTACAAATGAAGTGGATGTTCTTCCTGTCCTCGTGCTCAATTTCATTTTGTAACCCTCACTCCAAGGAAACGTTTCTCATGGATTTAGTGTGCATCCATCTAACCCATATTTTTCGGCTTTTCCATTCATATATACATAAACAACATATGCTTTAAGTGTTTTAAATTTATATAACTGGTAATAGGTTGGACATATTTTTTTGAATTTTTTTCACTCAATATTATATGAGATTTATGTTTTGATGTATATGAAGTTAGTTTACTCCTTTTAACTGCCATGTAGCATATGAAATATTTTCTATCTAGGTTAGACAAATGTCTATTGGTAAACATTTAGTTATTTGGAGGTTTGCACTATTATGAACATGGTAATTAACTTTCTTAAACATGGTTTCCTGATATTGTACAAAAGTTTCTCGGGATTCAACCTAGGGTGGATCAGCTGGGTTTTCATATTAATATATGCACATTTTCAATTTCACTAGGCATTGCCAAATTTCTCTTCAAAATAGTTGTATTTGTTTAAAGTCCTGCCATCCCTTGGTGGCAGATTTAACATTTAATTTAATATTGCTAGACTTAATTTTTTTTTTTGAGACAGAGTCTCACTCTCTTGCCTGAGCTAGAGTGGTGTGGCATCAGCCTAGCTCACAGCAACCTCACCTGGGCTCAGTGATCCCCCTGCCTCAGCCTCCTAAGTAGCTGCTACTAAAGGCATGCAACACCATTCCCAGCTAATTAAGTTTTTTTTTTTTTTTTTTTTTTTGGTGGAGTCAGGATCTCACTATGTTTCCCAGGCTGGTATTGAACTCCTGATCTCAAACTACTGAAGTGCTAGGATCATAGGCGTGAGTGATAGCACCCAGCCTATTTATTTTAAATTGAATTGGTTGGATTGCTAATTGAGGTTAGGCATGTGTTCGTATGTTCATTACTTCTTTTGTAAATTGTTCATTTTTCCTTGTTAGATTTCATCAAAGTTGATACATGCCTAGTTTAATAGGCCAAATAATTCTACATGACTTATGAAAAAGCAGTCCATTCTAGCACCTCAACACCCAATTTCTCTCATCACATCCTCCAGAGGTGACCACTTCCAACTTTTAGCTGTTTCTTTTGGCATTTATTTCCATATTTTTGTATAACAAGCTTCTAACAGATTTTTAAACTTTAACATTATCTGCGGAGTTCCCATGGTAGAAAGTAAGAATGTAATTCTACTTCCAATAGACAAATGTAATTGCCAGTCCCTCTGTCCCTTTCTTCACAATATGATTATATCGTGATGTTTTTACATTATTTTGTCTATATAAATGCTACTCAAAAGTGACCCATGTATTATACCAGTTATATTTGCTTTCTTGCACAAGTTTTTGCTTTTTCTTAAAGTTAATAATGATCTAATGTATTCGTTTCCTAGGGCTGCCTAACAAATTACCACAAACTGGGTGGCTTTAAACAATAAAAATTTATTCTCTCCTGGTCCTGGAGATTAGAAGTCTGAAATTGAGGTGTTGGCAGGACCATGCTCCTTTATGAAGGCTTAAGGGAAGAATCCTTCCTTGCCTCTTCCAGCCTCTGGTGGTTGCCAGCACTCCTAGGCCGCCTTTGGCATACGGTAGCACAGCTCCCTTCTCTGTCTTCATCTTCACATGGCCATCTTTCCTGTGTCTTTGTGTTTCCAAATCTTTCTCCCCTTATAAGGACACTAGTCATTCCATTTAGGGACCACCCTCATCCAGTAGAATCTCAACTTGATTCCAGCTGCAAAGACTTTATTTGCAAGTAAGATCACAGGCACAGGTTTAGGGGTGATAGTGGTGGCAGGGGGGGTGGACAGGACTTCAAAATATCTCTTTGGGAAATACAGTTCAACTCACAACATCTAGTAATAGCCACTCTTTCATTTGCTTAGTTTTCTATATATCAAAAGTCAGTCTCAAAGTCTCTTCCAGTTGTTACCACCTCCTCTCCCCGAGTACATTTGAAGACATTGAACATTCTGATTATTTCTGTTTCTGATCTACTTAGGCACCAAAACATGTCTCTGGTGTTCATTGCTTGGTTTTGCCTGTTATTTTCACCTTCATCCTCAGGCTGGCCCTCCTTTGGTATCTAGATAGTTGTATCCTCACATTCTCACAGCACCAAATTCAGTGAAGAGTCTCTTTCAGTTGTTTGGAAGTCCTGTTGTTCACTCTTTCTTATTGGCCCAAACAGATCACGTACTCATGCTTGACTCAGTCCTCTGTCCGGAGAGATGAAATGATCTGCCCTTGTCAGCGGTGAGGCGCAGGCCTCACTCCAACTACACCGGCAGAATTGTACTCCCAAAGCAAAATTTTGGTGCTGGTGCGGATGTCAGGCAATAAACACAAAACGTCTATCACGTGGAAGTTTCTCATGTAAGTTTGGTAATTATTGTCGTCCAATTTTTCTTGGTCTTCTGGGTGTATTTACAATATTTTCCACCAGAGCAGATACTTAAAAAAAAATTTTTTTGGTAGAAATATTGATTCAATCTATTTTTGTTTGTTTCTAGTTCTTGTGCTTAAAAATGTCTTTCTACTCTGTGTTCTTGAAAAGAAAGTTTATTTTCTCGTCTCAAAGTATAGATTTTACTCTATTCATTGTATCTGTCATATTAAATTAGGTTTTTAGTTCTTCTGGAATCTTTCTTATTTTATATTTACTTGATCTTTATGGCCTGAATGAGGTGAATTAATTTTTTATAATAATTGTAATAAAAAGTCTTTTAGTATTAGAGTACTTCTGTCTGCTTATTGTATTTCCTGATAGCTTTTGGTTTTGAATTTTGATGCTATGCCAGTTGGAGCACTGGTATTCATAGCTGATACATCTTGATTGAGGATTATGCCTGCTATTAAGTATCTGCCTTTGTCTTCCTTATTGTTTTCTATTGCAAATTCAGTCTTGCCTGAAAATAAGAACACAATCCTGCATTATTTTTGTTTCTTTTTGTCTCCTAATATTCTCTTGGCCTTTTTTCATTGTTAATCTGTCACACTTAAACTTTGAAACACGTACAAACACATGCACACACATTTTTGTCAGTGTTGCCATTGGTCAGCATCATATTCTTTTCCAATAAAGATAAAAACTCTGGCATGCTTTCACTTCTCTCTTTTCCAATGTCCCCCAACCCCACCTCCCATGTTGAGATCACCAGAGAATTTTGAAGATGCTTAGTTTTTAAAAACAGCTAACAGCAATTTTAATTTAAATACCTATCTTAATAGTTCTTTGATCTGTACTTTTATAGTATCCCGTATTTTTTCTGTGACTTATGTTTAGTTGGAATACGTGGTTTACTAATTATTTCTGAAAGTAATATCCCAAACGTTTTTATTTTACTCCCCAACCTAAAAAAAATAGTTTTTGTGTATAAAGAATTCTAGGTTGGCAATCATTTTTCCTCAGAATTTTGAAGATATTTCTCAAGTGTCCTCCTAATATTCAGTGTTGCTGATGAGGTATAATGCCAATTTGATCCTATCCCTTTGCAGATAATTTACTTTTTGACCTGGTCAGTGTTTATTTTTGGTTTTCTGAAAGTCTCAAAATAGAAGATGTATATGTATATGCATATTTGTATGTATATGTATATGTGTGATGGTTAATTTTATGTGTCAACTGGATTGGGCCGCATCATCCAGATATGTGATTAAACATTAATCTGAATGTTTCTATCAGGGTGTCTTTGGATGAGAGAAACATTTAAATTAGTGAACTTTATTTTTATTTTTTTATTTTTTGAGACAGAATCTCACTTTTTTGCCTGGGCTAAAGTGCCATGGCGTCGGCCTACCTCACAGCAACCTCAAACTCCTGGGCTCAAGCGATCCTCCTGCCTCAGCCTTCTGAGTAGCTGGGACTACAGGCATGCGCCACCATGCCTGGCTAATTTTTCCTGTACATTTTTAGTTGTCCAGTTAATTTCTTTCTATTTTTTTTTTTTAGTAGAGATGGGGGTCTCGCTCTTGCTTAGGCTGGTTTTGAACTCCTGACCTTGAGCGATCCGCCTGCCTCAGCCTCCCAGAGTGCTAGGATTACAGGCGTGAGCCACCATGCCTGGCCAAATTAGTAGACTTTAAAACAGATTGCTCTCTATGATGTAGGTGGGCCTCATGCAATCAATTGAAAGCCTGAACAGAACAAAAGACTGATCTTCCCTGGGGAAGAGGGAATTCTGCAGCTCATGGTCTTGGGAATTGAATTAAAACATTGGCTCTTCCTGGGTCTCCGGCCTGCCAGCCCACCTCCCAGATTTTGGGACTTGTCTGTCAGCTTCCAAAATCACAGAAGCCAATTCCTTAAAACACATTTTTTTAAAAACTATATGCACACATTCTGTTGGTTCTGTTTCTCTGGAGAACCCTAATACAATATGTATATGTATTTACATTTTTCTTTTTATCTTGTTGAATACTTGGTGGACTCTTTCAATCTGATCAGTCTCTTTCACCAATATTGGGAAATCTACTTTGATGATTTTCTTTGATTTTTCATTCCCCTCCGTTCTCTAGTCTCACCTCCTGGAAATCCAGTCAGTTAGATGGAGAACATTTGGATGTCTTCAAATCTTTTTGTTTTTGTTCTTTCTGTCTATCTTAGATTGGGCTACCTGGAAATAAACTCATGGATGGAGATCTTCATACAAGTGGTGGTGGGACCCTCAGTGCTAGCTTCTTTAGCTTCTTGGGTGTTGAGAGGCAGGGCATAGTGTTTTGAGAGCCCCCAGCTAAATTGGGATACCTGGAAGGGAGTGGCTAGCAACCCTGCCCTAACAGGAAATGAAGGGGAGCCGGATGTGGTGTTTATGGTGTACCTTTCTGGGGATACTTCTTTTACTTGGTATATGGCCTAATGCCTACTTGTCCGATCTGTGACCAGGGGGTTCCTCACACAGGAAACTTGTTTATACTGGCAGATGCTCATGTGGCTCATGTCTGACCCATGTTGAGTTTGTGCCTACCTGACCATGGCTCTGATGCTGGGAACTTGAGCTTGTGTTCTCCCTGCTGTTCCAAGGGAAACCTAGCTAGGAGCAGCTGCTAGTTCTTAGATGGAGGGCACAAATTCAATACACCACCACAATAGAAAACAAGTTCAAAGATTTTTACTTGTAGATCTTGGCCAAGGAGGGAGTAGTGAATCGGGAGGGCAGTTCTGCATCCCCAGGTGATATAAGGAAGAAATAAAGAGGCCAAGAGAGAGAAACACACAGTAACTAGCAGTATGAATAGGGAAATAGGGTATGGCCCAGTTTAAGTTCACAGGCAAATGCCTGAATGGTCCATTTAAAAGAAGCAGTGGGAGCCCAGTCTGCTAGCCAGGGAAAGATGCCTCTAAGTTGTTAACACTGGCCACCAGCCTGAGCCATTTGGGTGTGGTGTAGAACTGGAAACTGTGTCAGGAGTGACTGAGGCCAGCTTCTGGTATGAGAAAGTTAAACTTGTATTCAAAATAGATACCAAGGCAACATAAAATTATAACAATTCACTACCCACAGCTCCTTCGTTTTGCTGCCGTGGATGGCAACATAGGTGGATCTGGAGCTCACAGCTATAGTAGCTGATTCCTGATCTGACAGTTTGCTGACTCTGGCAGGGCCAGAAGCTCAGATCTGCAATGTGGCTTTAGGAGATGTTCTTGAAAGCTCATCCCAAAGCTGACCTTATTTAGACCTTCCTGTGACTACGATAACTCTTAGATATGCTGTAATAAATTCCTTTTAGCTTAAACTAACTAGAGTGGATTCTTTTGTAGGCAGTAGAACCCTTATTGATACATGCGGATTCTCCACATTTTCTAGTATGTTGCAGTCATGCCTTCTTTTATCAGAGATGTTTTAAATGGATTATTTCAAGGATATTTGGTTGCATCATTGCTAGTGGGTTTTGGTGGCATGGTGGTAGGATCATGTGCTTAGTCAGCCATTCTGATTTCATCTTCCTAGTGAGAAGGAATTTTTCTCAGAGGCAACAGTGTCTAATAACATGCTGTAATAAGGGGTATTTCTACTCTTAAGAAGGCTTTTGTCCAAGCCTCTTTCAGCTGAAGAGATAATACCCCTCCTTTTTTCCAATAAGAATCATTTAGCACATTCTTGTCCCACCTAAGCCTGGCTTGCATTTTAATAGGAGCCACAAGTTGCAGCTGGCTCCCTTCATGATATCCAGGAGGCATCACCTTTGACTAGATTCCAAGTCTCTCTTAATATAAGGGGATTCTGTAAGGATTCCAGTTAATTCCACCATGGTTTAGTAGTACCAATGTAAATAACAAACAGAGAGAGGCTCTCTAAAAGAAAATAATATTTATTCAGGAATAGAGCATCGCAATGGGAAGATGCATGCCATGGTAAACTATGTGCATGTTGGCAAGGAGAGTATAGGAAAAAAAGATAAAAAGATTTTTAAAGGAAAAATGGAGAGAATTATACAATTGTTTTGAAATGATTATCCTTGGCTACAAAGATCAATAATAAGGGTGACACCAGTCCAAGATTGGACAGGTAGTTGTTGGGCCAAAGAAACTGACTTGCAGAAGTATTTTTTGTGTAAGGTTGCAATGGCCTTTGATGTAAGGTTGTGGTTTTTGCAGAGGCTTTTCTAATAGTTTTTGTTATCACGAGAACCTTCTCTTCACTACCTTCCCTGGTTCTATTTGTCAGTGCTTTTTTGTTTTGTTTTTTTAACATGAGTAACTCCATTTTTTTTTTTTTTTTTGAGACAGAGTCTCAATTTGTTGCCCAGGCTAGAGTGAGTGCTGTGGATTCAGCCTAGCTCACAGCAACCTCAAACTCCTGGGCTCAAGCAATCTTCCTGCCTCAGCCTCCCAAGTAGCTGGGACTACAGGCATGCACCACCATGCCCGGCTAATTTTTTCTATATATTTTTAGCTGTCCAAGTAATTTCTTTCCATTTTTAGTAGAGACGGGGTCTTGCTCTTGCTCAGGCTGGTTTTGAACTCTTGACTTCCAGTGATCCTCCTGCCTCGGCCTCCCAGTGTGCTAGGATTACAGGCATGAGCCACCGCGCCCGGCCAGTAACTCCATTTTGATTCTGACAGCTTTCACAGTAGTTAATGAAATAATGTATGAATCTAAAATGGATCATTTTAACACTGCATCTTCAAGAGTGGTTCTAAATCTTTACAATCATAGAATTCTTTTAAAATGTTTTTTGTTTCCACAAAGCTTCACCCCCTCAAAGGTTGATCATTGGACTTAAAACACTATGTCACAGATGGGGAAAAATATTTACAAAGGACAGTCAATAAAGGACTCCTTCCCAAAATATACAAAGAGTTCATAAAACTCAACAATAACAAAAAGAACAACCTGATTAAAAAATAGGCAAAAGAACTGAACAGATACCTCATCAAAGAAGAGATACAGATGGCAAATAAGCATGTGAAAAGATGCTCAAAATTATGTCAGTAGGAAATTGCAAATTACAACAATGAGATACCACTGCACACTTATTTTAACAGCCAAATTTCAAAATACTGACAACAAATGTTGGTGAGTATGTGAAACAATACGAACTCTCATTCACTGCTCCTGGGAAGGCAAGCTGGTACAGCCACCTTGGAAAACCATTTGGAAGTTTCCTGCAAAGCTAAACATACTTTTACCATGTGATCTACTACTGGTACTCCTTGGCATTTACCCAAATGAGTGGAAAACTTATGTCCACACAAAAACCTGCACACAGACATTGATAGCAGCTTTATTCATAATTGTCAAACTTGGAAGCAGTGAAGATGCCGTTCGCTAGGTGAATGGATAAATAAACTGTGGTATATCATTACAATGGAATGTTATTCACCACTAAAAACAAATAAGCTATCAAGTCATGAAAAAACAAGGAGGAAACTTAAACACTAAGTAAAAGAAGTCAATCTGGAAAGGCTTTATATGGTACAATTCCAACTATGCAACCTTCCGGAAAAGGCAAAACCATAAAGTAGTTGTTGCCAGGGTTTAAAGAGGAGGAAGGGATGAATAGGTGGAGCATAGAGGATTTTGGGGGCAGTGAAACGATTTTTTTTAATGATACTATAATGGTGAATACATGGCATTATACATTTGTCTAAACCCATAGAATGTATAATACCAGGAGTGAACCCTAATGGAAACTATGGAATTGGTGTGATAAAAACGTGTAAATGTAAGTTTGTTGACTGTAACAAATATACCACTCTGGTGTGTAATGCTGATAGTGGGGGAGGCTGACTATATGTTGGGGGGACGGGGTGTATATTAAAGTTCTCTGTATTTTTCACTCAATTTTCCTCTGAACCTAAAACTGCTCTCAAAAATAAAGTTTATTTAAAAAAAACACCATGAAACACTAAAACAAAAAAATTTTGTTATTTGGTCATGCCAAGAAATGTAATTTTATTAAAATTATATTTTAAAGTATGTGAAAAGATACACATATTTTAGTTAATGTTATTATTTTAAAATCTCAGTAGAACTTATGAATTTAGAGATCAGTGATGTTCATATTTAAAAAATAGTGTACATATATATACACTCACTTGATAAAATTACTTCTTCTTCTGATGTTGCTGTAGTTTATATTCTTATGCTATCATGATCGCAGTTAAGAATAGTGAAAAGAAGCCAGGCACAGTGGTTCACACTTGTAATCCCAGCACTTTGGGAGGCTGAGGTGGGAGGATCCTTTGATGCCGGGAGTTCGATACCAGCCCAGACAACATTGGGAGACTCTCTCTCTACTAAAGAGTAGAAAAATTAGCTGGACGTGGTGGCACATGCACATAGTCTCAGCTATTCGGGAGGCTGAGGCAGGAGGAGGATCACTTGAGCCCAGGAGTTTGAGGTTGTGGTGAGCTATGATGATGCCACTGCACTCTACTCCAGGCAAGAAAGCAAGAGCCTGTCTCAAAAAAAAAAATAAATAAAATAAAAAGAATATCTCCAATATTGCAGTGGACTCTGTACAGCTAATGCAGCAAGAGGCACGTTTACCGGCTTGTACAGCTTTGTTTGTATCAGCCAGTGCTATTGTCAAGATGATTCCTCATCCACTGGATAATTTCACAACCCTCCTCTTAATTTGGTTGCTTTGGACACATTCTATCCTGGAAACAAAATCTAGGCTCCATAATCCATTCAAAAAATAGCAGACTCATGTTCTTTTTTTCCAGCTTGTACTGGTGGAGTTTACACATTTATTCCTGCACCATTGGAACAGCTGCTTAAAAAGCTGAAGTGTGCCTTTCATTCCATTACTTTGGCACAATAGAAAAAATCACATAAAAGAGGAAGACTCTCTCAGCCTGTCCGTATTTGGAAAATTAATTTTTTAAAGTGTTTTTCAAAAAGCTCTACAGGTGGTCAGATCTTATGGACTTAGGACCAGAAATGACCTCATCACCTTCAGCTGGTCTAAAAGTTGTCTTTGGCTGCTGCACAGTTCACAAAATCTTGTTAATTATGATTGTTTTTCCTAGTTATAAGTCCTTCTGGATAAATTTTTGTAAAACATTTATTTTTATCACTTACATAACTACATAAAATATTTTCACTGGTGTCAAAATGTCATGTTATTGCCAAACAGATTTCATTTCAATTTCTAGAAATTATTGGAAAGTTAATACCCACATTTTTAATGGCACCCTTGCTGTAGTATTAAGTCATGCTTTACTGAAATTTACAACAGGATTCATAATTACACTGCATTTACTCAGAATAAAGCACTAGAACAGTTACTTTTTGACAATCTTTCTGATTATCACTATGATCAAGGATTGCACTTTCTCTTTAGACAAATGATGAATGAAATTAAATCTCTTTCTGAAATTGAGTTTTTATGAAAATGATTGTCATGAGTAGTCATCATCCACCTCTCTTCTTAGCACAGTGATATTTCAGTTCAGGAATTGGTAAGTGAATCTTTCTCCTGGCTTACAAAACCTCACCCTACTTATTTCTATTTCATGGAAAGTCAAAATATTTTAAAAAGTAAGATTTGGCAAGAAAGTTATCTTCCTAGCTAGGCATTTTGTTTCTCCTTGGAGATGTCATTCAGGAAAACTGAATCTCGCTAAATATCATTTCAAGAATGTAATTGTCTAGATGCAAAGCTACGGTTTGGGTAGAAAATGCCCTTTGGGGGTTGCACATTGAAGCCACATTTAGAAAACCTGAGAAAGGAGCTTTCAGGGGTAATCACATTTATTCTTTGTCCCCAGCCTGGGGATATCTGGAAGAAGCCACTTGGAGAGCTGGAGGATGACTTTATGATTAAGTTTGCCAGATTACGTACATCACCCTGAGACTCTTCTTTGCCTGGATATTGCACATTCCCTGCTATGGACTGAACTGTGTCCCTGCAGTATTCATATTTTGAAGCCTTAACATCTAATGTCATAGTATTTGGAGATGGGGCCTTCAGGAGATAATTTAGTTTAGACGAGGTCATGAGGTGTGGCCCTCATGATGGGCTTAGAGCTCTTAGTAGAAGAGACACCAAAGAGCTTGTGCCCTCTCCACATCCCTCTTCTCTCTCTCTCTCTCTCTGCCATGTGAGGACACAGTGAGAAGGTGGCTGTCTCTGCAAGCCAGGAAGAGGGCCCCCACCAGAACCCGACCACGCTGGCACCCTGTTCTCAGATTTCCAGCCTCCATAACGGTGAGAAATAAATGTCTGTTGCTTAAGCCACCCGGTCTGTGGCATTTTGTTATGGCAGCGTGAGCTGACTAATATAGACAGTCCCCACTCACGATGGCTCCACCATAGGAACGGTTACTTCACGATGGTGAGACAACAGCAATACACATTCAGTAGAAATCGTACTTGAGTACCCAGGCAGCCATTCTGTTTTCACTTTCAGTACAGTATTCAATACATTACATGAGATACTCAACACTTTATTATAAAGTAGGCTTTGCGTTAGGTGATTTTGCCAAACTGTAGGTTAACGTGTTAATAAGTGTCCTGAGCACATTTAAGGAGGGTTAGGCTAAGCTGTGATGTGCTGTAGGTTAGGTATATTAAATGCCCTTTTGACTTAAGATATTTTCAACTGTGATTCGTTTACTGGAATGTAACCCCGTCGTAAGTCAAGGTGCTTGTGTGCGTCTCCCACAGACAAAAGACTTGGAGCCTGAGCACACGTGAAAAGAACAAATTCAGATGTTGATCCAGGCAGTTCAGGAACATGGGTTTTAAAACTGGAATTACTGCCTCAATTTTCTCTTTTAGCGTATAAGTAGAACCTCAGAATAAGGTTAAATTGAAGAGACAGCATTAAAAAGGTGGTATTACAGTGGAATCAATGAACAGCTTGTAAGTCAAATGACCAGTTTGCCTCAACTGATTTGCTAATGAAGGGAAATTTTAAAAGTAGTTGTTATTCTTAAGAAAGTTAAATTTATAATGTAAGTTATGGAATATTGTGAACTTGGTACTGTTCCTTCTTCATTATATTCTTATAAATATTTGTTGATTTGATTTAAGATGGTTTCTACTTCATGAAATGTATTCACCGAAGAGTAGGATTCCCATTAAAGCCTTGGTTACATCCTTGTGAGAAAGTATACTCCATGCTAGATGTGACACTAATCATTTGTAAGTGGGGTGAAGATTTGCCATGGCAAATTTGGAAAAGCAGCTCAAAGAATATGTAATACACATCTGAAAAGTCTTTGTTTCCAGCCTCAACTCACAAACCTATTATCTTGACTTTCCCTAGGTCATCAGAGCATATATTAATATATTTAAATTACTTCTAGAAGCCGCCAAATCCACTTATTAAAAACAAATGCCAAGCATGTCTAATATTTATTGCACAACCTTTTTATTTTTATGAAATACTGCTTGAAACAAGTATAAAGAGTCATCTAAAACATAGTTTTTGTCACATGTGTACCTATGTCATAATTAGATGTGTTGTGACAGAACTTCACCTGCAGATCTGAGGTGGGCATGTTTAATTGTGGTAGACAGAATGAATGATTCTGCAAAGATACCCACATCCTCATCCCCAGAACCTGTGAATATATTTACCTTACATGGCAGAAGAGAATTTGTATATATGATTAAGTTAAGGATCTTGATATGGGGAGATTATCCTGGATTACTCGAGTGGGTTCAATGTCATACTAAGGGTCCTTCTAAGTCAGAGTAAAGGTAGGAGATATGATGATGGAAGTGGAGGTCAGAGAGCAAGAGAGAGATTTACTAGGCTGCTGGTTTTGTCTTAAAGATGAAGGAAGGGGCCATGAGCCAAGGAATGCAGACCATCTCTAGAAGCTGGAGAAGGCAAGGAAATTCATTCTCCCCTCTATGGAGAATCCAGAAGGAATACAGCCCTGCCAACCCATTTTAGGCTTCTGATCTACTGAATTGTAAGATAATAAATATGTGATACTTTAAGCCAGTAAGTCCGTGGCAATTTGTTATAGTAGCAATAGGAAAAGAATACAGCAAATCAACCTGATTTTATTTTCTTAACATGGTACAACTAATGCCAACTTAAAAGCAATTTAAAACGCACTAGTTTTCAGAAAACTTTTTTTTTCTGAAAAAGTTTGTTTCTGAAAACACACTAGTTTTCAGATCTCTAACGAAACAAACATGGTAGATATAAAAGACTGGCTAATTTAAGCTTCTGACACGTACTGGCACATCCAAAGCTGGGAGAGCAGGTAGTGATCACAAAAGTACTTGTCCAGTCAATACCCAGCACTCTCTAGATCTGCACTGTCCATCCCACCTGCTGCTACTGAACACTGGAAACGTATCTAGAGTGTAATGAGATTTGCTGCAAGTGTAAGATACACCGTGGATTTTGTAAAGAAGAGTGCAAAATATCTCACTGATAATTTAAAAATATTTATCACATGGTGAAATGATACTAGTTTGGATATATTGTGCTAAGTAAAATATATTATTAAATTTAACTTCAGCTTCTTTTTACTTTTTGAATGTGTTTATGAGAAAATTTAAATTACCATCTGGGTCATATTATATTTCAGCAGCAGAGTGCTGCTCTAAACAGATGAATTCTATATAATGGTGTAATTAATATGATAATAGATTACTTACCATGCCAGTTACTGTATTATTAACTAATGATTAGACCAGTGCAGGTGACAGAGTTAATGGGTTTATTTGTTTTTAAAACTAATATCTCCATTTTTTGTAGTCATATTCTCCTAGACTCTGACGTCCACAAATCTCGAGTTAAATTGCGGTGAGTTAAGTTGACTTTGAATAACGATCTGAGGAAAGCCTAAGGGATTGTGAGAAATACTGTTGGCAGTTGAAATGTGGCATTTTTGATGGGGGAAGTTAGGGTTTTCTGTGATGGATGAAAGTGATCTTGGTACAAGTTTTGTTGTGTTTCTCCTAGAGGAAGGAAAGGGGGTCTGTAACTATAAAGACATCGTTATCATAAAAATCATAATTTAGGTAATTTTCTGTAAAATGAAAAACATTTTTTTTTCTGGCATAAGAATACTCACAGGGAAGGCATAGGATTAAAGAGAGGAGGATTATTGCTTGCCTGAATAAAATCACCCACTTGAAGCCATTAGGAAAAATCTAAAACTTCAAGATTCATTAACATGTATGTGTCTGGATGGGAACAGAATATGCTGTGGAATGAATGATTGGGTTGGAGTTTCCTAGACCATTGGTGAACTTCTCTATGGCTTAGGAACGTGAGTAGGATAATGTGATGGCTTCAACATTTGGAATACATTCACCTTTTCACTTGCAGGCCATAAAGGTAGTTTTGGATCATTTAAATGTTTTTTTCTTCTCACAAAGGCTTCATAAACATCCCATCTTTCTCTTCCTGAGGAAACACAAATTTCTTTTGAAATCCAGTTAGTGTTTTATGGCAGCATCTAGCCAGTGTAATTTCCTGGACCAGTTTAATGTTTGTGTGCTCAAGAAATCTTAGGAAACTAAACAGGATCTGAAAGCAATTATATTTTGGGTGGTGATTACCTTAGAATTAAGTGTGGAAAAAAACTATACATGTGTGTATTTACACACACATACACATATACGCATGCAAAAGCAAAATGATGAATATTTGGTACAAGACAAATAATTTGCTTTCTGGGCACTCCATGCCATTTTGGGCATACCAGATAGCACGTAGGGCATGAGGCTTATGGCTTGACATTTAGCATGAGCAAGTATATGTGTTAAGAAAATTTGTACAAACTTTACAATTTCAATAAGTGGATAAATGTTATAAATTGTTATATTATTAGTGGGAGGATTTCTCCTTAAATTACTTAGCTCATGTTCCCCCAGCCCAGTTCTGTATTTCGCACGGGCTGCCGCATCTCCTAATTGGAGTAAATGTCGACCATCTAGGGTGGTCTGCGATGAAATGATAACCCCTCAAAAGGTTTCTCACTTCCTGAAAAATCCCTGTGTACGGTTGTCATTGTGGTATACATACAGGAAATAGGGAAATCTTTTCAAAGAGCACTTGGATGGGATGGAAGTCAGCTATCAGCGTCTACTATCCTGACTGGACTTCCGTGGGCAAATGTCCTGTCTTTTTCCCAGTGGGCAGTGGAATGTCTATTTCTTGGCTTTTCAAGGGTACAAGAATATTCCATTCATTAAAGTAATTTAGCTTTCATGCTTCAAATAAGTATTTCCCCTGATTTCTAAGATAAGATACAGTTAGATATAAATACACATAGGCAGAATCTGGTGCATGTGGTTATCCCAAATTCAGGACTGTTTTTATGCTTGTAGACCAGGCACTTCGGGTCTGAGTGCTCTTGGTTAAAGTTGTTGAGGCATGAGGCTGAGTGAGGACACACCAGCTTTACCTGCCTTAGGGCACTACTGGGACTAGTTGGCTTCTCCGGAGCCATAAAATTTTTTATTATTCTTCTGCATATATCATGCCGTGGAACCGTGTGGCCTTCTGGGACTTCTGCTGCTTGTAAAATGGCACAACATTTTTGTTGGCCGAAGTGCAGGGTGAGAATTGCTCATCACCCTTGCAGAGCAACGGGAGACCTCTTTTCGGGTCATTGGTTAACCTGCACCAGAGGGCAATTAATGAGCCAACGAAGGAAATGCTAACATTAAATTTAAATACATGAAGGATTCCTCCAAGCATCAGATGAGCTAGACAGCGTAGGGACATTAAACGTCAGAATCAGGGCAAGAACCAAGTGCTTTGTTTGTTTCTAAGGCATGCAGAACTCATTACTGCTGATGGAGGCAAAATCAGTAAGGCTGAGTGCCTTGAATAAGTCAGAGGTTAGAAACCCTCTGGCTCAACTTTATTGACCAATATTTATTAGGTGACCAAAGGAGTTTCTCTGAAGAGACGTTTGCTTGCCCTACTGTGAGAACATTTGTTGCTTTCGTAAATAGTCAATACCTGTGGTCCCTAACCCCTGTTAGGAACCAGGCTGCACAGCAGGAGGTGAGCGGCAGGCCCCCCAACGAAGCTTCGTCTGTATTTGCAACTGCTCCCAATCGCTCACATCACCACATAAGCTCAGCCACAGCATTAGATTCTCACATGAACTTGAACCCTACTGTAAACTGGGCATGTGCAGGATCTAGGCGGCACACTCCTTGTGAGAATCTAATGCCTGATGATCTGAGGTGCAGCCGAGGCACTGATGCTAGTCCTGGGGACTGGCTGCAATTACCGATTATCACCAGCAGAGAGGACTGCGCAATAAATGAAATGCACTTGAATTATCCCGAAACCATGCCCCGCTCCTCCCCATCCGATCCCACCCCCCATCCTGTGGAAAAATTGTCTTCCATGAAACAGGTCCCTGGGGCCAAAAAGGTTGGGGACCGCTGATCAGTACCACATATTTCCACATATAGTTTCATCACATTAAAAAAAATGAGCTTGTTAGTGGTATAGAAGTTATGGATGGATTAAAACCAAGTGCTTAAAATTCATCCTCATAAAATACAGAATTGGTCTTAGAAGATGATGGTCTTAGAAGTAAGTCATGGTACGAGATGTCTCTTGGTAGATCCTACTGAATTATTTTGTTTCTAAATGATTATAAGTAAGCCAGTTGGAGTAGCCAAAAGAATGGCAGGCAGTATAATACAACAATTATAAATCAGGACTTGGAATCAGCAGTCTAGGTACCAAATCACTGTTAACTTCAGTGTTATTTAACAAAGTAGAATTACAGTATATAGTAAAACTAATAGCTGTGCAGAGTTTTATTCAGCTCTTTTGGTTGTAAAGAATAGAGAATCACCTATTCCAATAATTTAAAATTTTTAATGTAGCAGACCACATATATTGTTTAGAAAGATCATCTCTCAGAAATCCAAGAACAGGAGTCATCATAGAACAATCCCTGTGGAAACTGGAACAGGAAGTGGGAAATGATTTGGAACCCAAGGCAAGTCAGGGGCCCCTCAGAAGGAGGAATCTGTTAATTTGACTCTGGGTCTCCAACTTTAGTTTGAAGACACTATGCGTCCAGCATCTTCTCTATCCTCCCCTGGCTACCAAGTGGCCTGCTTTTTCTGTATTTCACAATTCAGATTCCTGAAACATGCATTCTGGCCTGTTTGGGCTCTTTATTGCCCAGGCCACATTTTAGCCCAATGACCAGTCTACGGATGGGCTGGCCATGGGACAGGTCTTTACTCCTAACCCAATTATGGGTGGTCATTAAGGGGGCTACCCTCCAGCAAGGGGAAGGGGTGGACTGTTTCCTTTTGCCGGGGTTATAAGTATGACTTGGGAGTTTGTTGTGCTTAGGTTAGATGAGTGTGCCATCTTACTTTCTGATCACCTTTCTTCACAGTCATTGAGGCACAGCTGGAAAGAAGACAGAGGCTCTCTTTCTTTAAGAGCAAATCTTTTGAATGTCCATTCTGTGAAACTCAGATGCCTTCCCTAGGTAAGACTTAACTTTTTAACCTATTTACCTGAGAAATGCCAAACATAAGGAGATGACCCTATTGGTAAGTGACAGAGCAATCTTAGGCAACAGGGTCAAGTAGGCAACAAGATTTCGTTGTCATATTTTCAAATGCAACTATCTGCTGTGGTCTGAATGTGTCCCCACCTCCCCCCAAATTCATGTATTGGAAGCTTAATCCTCAATGCAACAGTTTTGAAAAGTGGGGCTTTTTGGGAAGTGTTTAGGTCATGAGGGCTCCATCCTCACAGGCGGATTAATGCCATCACAATAGGACCATTATTATAGGTCCCTCCTGTCCTTCTGACTTCCCTCCCCTCTGGAGGATGCACTAAGAAGGTCATTGATAGACACCAAATGTCAGAGCCTTGACCTTAGGCTTCCCTGCTTTCAGAACTGTGAGAAAATATGTTTCTATTCTTTATAAATTACCCAGTTTTGGGTATTTCGTTGGAGTAGTACAAAACACACTAAGACACTATCATACAAGGTTGTTCAAAGTAGTGTATGAAGAGGTGAGCATATGTCAGATGATTATTTAATAAATACTTTTACAAAACAGATGGAGGGGGTACCTAAGCATTCTCGTTTTACAGATGTGCAAACTGGGGCCTGAGAAGTCATTTTCCTTGTTTAAGTCAACTAGCTACTTAATTATAATAAAAACTAGAACCCAGGCCTCCTGGTCTTCCAGGCTGGTGCTTTTGCAAGCTCCCTCTATTTTTGTTTCTCCACAATTCTCAAAAATTGCTTTTAAGAAAAATTGTGTGTGTGTGTGTATAAAGTTATAGCTTCCAGTTGCTCAAATGAACAAAACATACTTTTATAATTAGATGGAAAACTTCTGAGGTTCATTTTCTAAAAAAGAAAATATCTGGTCTTTATTGACTGTGAAGATTGAATAAATGTTAATAGCCTAAATTACTAACTGTCCTAGAGGGACATGTGTTTTAATAGTAACTCAAGTCTTCAAGAAGTGAAACTCCTTAGTGAGGGGCATCCTGGAGCCTCCCTGGCCTCCTGCAGTCACTCTGGCTACGTAGTTACCTCCTACAGCTGTAAAACCAAGGAGCAAAGCCAAGACTTCTGACTGCCAGTCACGCTCCAGACTGGCCATGAAACACCAGGTGATCTGGGCTCACCTGGCCGAACACCACAATCTAAAGTGTCCTCTATGCCGTGCATTCCTCTGCCCTGTGAGCAAAATGTGGCATGGCACAGTGGAAACTTTGTGTAACCCACTCCATTTTCAACTACCAAGGAGTTGAATTTTACTAAATGCTGAAGGACTAGATTCTGAAAGTCCTTCTTAGCAGGCTACAATTGGTTTGGTATTTGATCTTTATTTGATCAAATATAGGATTTGATCAAATACAGAATCTGATCAAATATAGAATCTGATTAAATCAAATTGATTTGATCAATATGATCTTTATTTTCTTTGCCAAGGCATACAAGATTTTCCAAGCATTTCTTCCTTCTTCTTATTACAATTCCCTCACAAACACCTGTTGTCTATTTTCTGTAAAGCACCATGGGAGACATGAAATAGCATTTCACTCTCTCTTTCCTAATGGGGTTATTTTCTGGTTGAGAATGGAGGTTCACTGAGGTGCAGAACTTTGTTTTATCCACGCTTGGGATCAGTGTCTAGAAAAGCGTCTGGCACAGACTAGGCACCCAGGAAATATTGGTGGAATGCATGAATGAACGTTAGTCATAGCCAACATTTAAGTAGCTAATATTTATGCCTCCTCTCCCCTCCTAACCTTTTTTAGATAGTTGAGGTTTTGTGGCTGAACTCAAACTCCTGGGCTAGAGTGATCCTCCTACCTCGGCCTCCTGAGTAGCTAATGTTGCCCAGGCCCAAGTAATTAGGATTACAGGAGTGTGCCACTTGGCTAATTTTGAAAATTTTTTGTAAAGATGGGGTCTTGCTATATTGCCCAGGCTGGTCTTGAACTCCTGACCTCAAGCCATCCTCCTGCCTTGACCTCCCAAAACACTGGTATTATAGGCATGAGCCATTACACCTGGCCTTCTTTTTAATTTGAACAGGATTGAATTGGAAGGTAAGTTTCATTGGCTCAGAAAGGCTAACTACACCAAAGTATCTTTGCCAAATCCAGAATTCTGACAAGAATTTTCATGTTTTTCCTCCAACTCCTCTTCTTATTTTGAAGAGGAAACAAAGGGGAGAAAAAAACCCCACTACTCTTCATATGAGATGGTTTTGACATCTTCAGATTTCTCTAGGTTCTGGCCCAAGTGTGACTGTTCTATTCCACCTACATTCTTCCTACACTTGAGGGATTTAAAAAAATGAGTTTAATGATTTGGACTTGTTTTAATTTTCTGTAACTTATTTTTTTCTCTGAGGTTAAGAACATTTTGTCAATTCACAAATACCAAAAGTATTTTGCACACAATGAAATAGCCTTAAAAAAAAGTCAGATCAGAGTCAGAATATTTCCCCAAGGAAAGGAAGTGCACAAAATAGTCAAATGATTAATTGAAAAAACAAAGCAAGAGAACTAAATATCTCCCTGAACTAGTTCTTAAGGTATGCTCTTTCCTCATTATGAAACATTGACTAGTGTGCACTGTTTGTTTTTTGAAGTGAAACTTTGATGGGAAAATTTACAACTGTATTTTCTGCGCATTTCATACTAACATTCTTTCTCTTGCCAAACATTTTGCTATGAGCTCAGGCATTTGTTCTCGATATGTTTTGCAGCCTATTCAGGTGTTCGTCTTTCTCACTCCCAATAAATACTCCACTAAATTTTCAAGTCAAGCTTCTGGAAGGGTAGTTGGTCACCATATCTTTGTAGAAAGTGATTTATATACATATATAATCCTATGTATGTTATATATGTATATATAATCAGGAACACAAATTCCTCATTTGAATTTCACTCCACTGAGTAGGGTCTTTACAATTTGAGGGTACGATATTCATAAATAAGTCAATTTTGGAAATGCTTGCTATCTGAAGAGTGACTAAACCGTGAATGACATAGCTGATACCATGATTAAAATTGTTAAATTGACAAAATGACCAAAGTTGACAAATTGATAAATAAATGTTTCTTGAGCACTGGCTGTATGCAAACCAAACTTCCAAGTGAAATTTACTGTTGATTAAATAGAAGCAAAGATATAGAGGCTTGGAGCAGGCAGCTACTAAGCAGTGTCCTTTCTTGTTCTGGCTAGTAAATCTCTGACAAGAATCAACTCTTCCCAGCTTGTTACTCTTTCTGACTTACTCTAACTGGGCAGGAATTTGACTCCTACACCCAAATCAGTCAGTTTTTGTTACTGACATTTTCTAATGCATTATACTCCGTTAGCAGTGACACCACATAATATTACTTCTGGTTTACTTTGGAATTAATTCAAACCTTTTTCCTCTGGATTCCATCATGCTAAGAAACATTCCCCATGCCTGCAAGACCTAATTACATCTATAAGTCAAATTTTAAAAATGTTGATAAATTTATCTTTGTTCCAATATCAGCAGCTGTCAGGGACTCAGGGGTCTATAAAGACACATAAACAACAGTAGTAGAAGTAATAATAACAATAGTAGTAAAAGTAGTAAAAATGATAGTTAATGTTTCCTGAATGCTTTCTATCTAGGTACTACAGGAGGCTCTTTATTTATAATTACAACTTTATTTTACAGAAGAAGAAACCAAACTTCAGAGAGGTGAAATAACCTCACACAGTCCCAGCCAGAAAATTCATTTTTTTAAAAAGTTTAGCAGAACTCACCAGTGAAACCATCTGGGTGTTTTTTGTTTGTTTGTTTTTATTTTTTTGTTTTTTTAAGAAGGGAAATTTTCAACTATCATTTCAATTTCCCACGTTTATTAGATAGATTAAGTTTTCTTCTCTGGAGTTAAAAGCTATACATTCTATTTTTATTCTTATGGTGATTACTTCTTGCTTAAGCCCATCATCGTATTTAGTTTCATCTATTGGGTTTTCATATTTTTCTTTTTGAGACAGAGTCTTGCTTTCTTGCCCAGGCTAGAGTGCTGTGGCCTCAGCCTAGTTCACAGCAACCTCAAACTCCTGGGCTCAAGTGATCTGCCTGCCTTAGCCTCCCGAGTAGCTGGGACTACAGGCATGAGCCACCATGCTCAGCTAATTTTTTGTTTCATTTTTAGTTGACTGGCTAATTTTTTCTATTTTTTTTGGTAGAGACGGGGTCTTGCTCATGCTCAGGCTGGTCTTGAACTCCTGAGCTCAAGCAGCCCTCCCGCCTCAGCCTCCCAGAGTGCTAGGATTACAGGCGTGAGCCACCGCGCCCGGCCATGGTTTTCATATTTTTCAATGTCCTTATTTCCCTTGAATCAGACAAGTGATTCAGTGTGCATCATGTAACTCTCTTCTCTTTCCCCACCACTATCCCATATCTTATGCTAATATTTTCTAGAATGATTCTGAGTCACTGGAAGAATATACTATCTTTTTCTTTGTTTTGGTCCTAGCCTTTTAAAGATAACTTCCACGTTGTTTAAATTTTCTGTGCCCTTTGATTTGTTTTTGTCTGCTTGTACCATTAGTTACACAGAGAGGTGTGTTCAAGTCTCCCACTATGATTGTGAATAATTTTTTTCTTTTAGATTTTTCAATTTTTGTATTATAGAATTTAAACTTATGTTAGTAGATGACCAGAATTAGAATAATTATGTTTTCCTAGTGAATATAATCTTTAGCATTGTAAAATGTTCCTTTTCCTCTTTAGTAAAACGTCTTACCTGTGAGTTTATTTTGGGTGATATTAGTGTTATAGCTATAATATAGCTATAACAGGTGTCTTAGTCAGTTTGGGCTGTCAAAACAAAGTACCACAGACTAGGTGGCTAATAAACAATAGAAATTTATTTCTCATAGTTCTGGAGGCTGGGAATCTGAGGTCAGGGGGCCAGCACAGTTGGCTTAGGGTGACAGCTGTCTCCCAGGATTCAACTGCCATCTTCTCTTTGTACCCTCACATAGCAGAATAAGAGCTGGAGAGATCTCTGGGGTCCCTTTTATAAGGGACAAGGGCTCTACCTTCATGACCTAAATTACCTACCACAGGCCCCAACTCCTAATACCAATCACATTTGTGGTTAGGATTTCAACATGAATTTTGGGGAAACACATTCAGTCTATAACAGGAGGGTTTTTTTTTTTATTGGTATTTAGCTTGTTTTAGCTTTTTCTAACATTTTGCTTTCAATCTTTTTGTTTTTGTTTTTTAGTTAATGTGTGTGTTATGGAATGAATGTTTGTATCCCTCCAAAATTCTTACCCTGAAGCCCTATCCTTTAATGCATCTGTATTTGGAGATGGGCCTCTAAGGAAGTAATTCAGGTTAAGTGAGATCATATCAACTTGCCTACTGGAAGGTAAGAGTCAAAATAAATGACCCCTTGATCTCTCTATTTTTTTTCCCAGAACATTCTATATTAAAGTTCAAAAAAATTTACAAATAGCCCATTGATTTTATGTTAGGCAGGTATTATTATTATTTTGATATTTACACCTAGATAAATGGGAGCTAAGGGGTCATACCAGCTGATTTCAGGTATGACCAATATCATAACATGAATCATTTATTACAAATTCCCTTTCCAGTATATAACATTGCTGTGAAAAATTGAAATACTTACCAAAAGGAAATACCAAAACCAAAAATATTCCCCCAAAAAACCAAACCAAACAACCGAATAAGTCCTAAATCAGATGGAAACCATTCAAATAGTTTCTGAATTTAAGAGCTTCTCATAAACTAATAAAGATTGTTTGCTGTATTGGATGGAATGCTTAGAGGCTATTTTTGTTGGATTGTAAAAATTTATTAAAATCTTCACGTGAACAGCAATAAAAGTGTACTACCTATTAAAAGTTACCTATTTGCTTATTTTGCCCATGATTTTCAGAGATATGAGCTTTGGCATTTCAACAAAATTAATTACCAACTTGTTTTGGATCACCAATTCCTTGCAGTTGATTATTATTCCCCAGAAATTCCTCTGGGCCAAGTCTTACTAGCCAAAATAATTCTTTAACAAAAGTACAGTCATGTGCTGCATAATGACGTTTTATTCAACAATGACTGCGTGTAAGACAGTGGTCCCATAAGGTTATAATGAAGCACGCATAGAAACCTGATATATGGCACTTGATATAGGCACTGCAGATCAAGTGGAGGAAATGATTGATATTCAGTAATGGTGCTGGGACATTTAATAATTTTCCACATGAAAAAATATATATATATAATATATATATCATCAAGGTTTGTGTATGGATACACACTGTAATGTTTTCACAATGACAAAATTGTCTGACAATGTTTCTCAGAACATATCCCCATCGTTAAGCAGCACATGCCTGTAATAATTGTGAATGGGTATAATAATCCCCAAAAGTCATGTAAATAGATGGAGCTGCCAGTGTTCAACAAATGAAGAGGATGGATGAATGGTTTATATTTAAAAAAGTAAATGAATGTCAGTAAGAAGTAGCACTCTTATGCTTCCATTTGCCAGAAATATCACCTTAGAATGTCAATTATTGAAATAATTAAGCAAATATGAAGAAATCCAGAGATTAAAAAATTGAATGATCAATTTGTGTATGAAGGTCTGCTCTGTGTATGACATTTGCATAGATTCTGTGGTAGATAAAGGCATGTATAAGGCACAGCTACAATTTCCAAAGATTTTATAGTTTGATTCATAAAGCAATATTTGATATAGAAATAACAGAACTTTAGAGCTTGAGAGGTATAAGGTGGTCAGTGACTTTATTAAGGTCAGTAGCTGCTTTCTGGTATGACCAAGATCATAACATGAATCATCTATTACAAATTCCATTTCTTTTTTTTTGGAGACAGGGTCTTGCTCTGTTGCCTAGGTTAGAGTACAGTGGTGTCATCACAGAGAGCTCACAGCAACCTCCAACTCCTGTGCCCGAGACTCTCCAACCTCAGCCTTCTAAGTAGCCGAGACTACAGGTGTGTGTCACCATGCCCAGCTAATCTTTTTTTTTTTTTGACAAATTTATTGAAGTATAATTTACATTCCATGCCATTACTCCATTTTAAGTGAATAATTAAATGATTTTTAGAAAATTTACCAAGTTGTACAGCTATTCACATAAATCAGTTTATGTAGAGATAGAGTCTTGCTATGTTACCCAAGCTGGTTTTAAACTCTTGGCCCCAAGTGATCCTTCCTCTTCAGCCACCCAAAGTGCTGGGATTACAGGTGTGAGCCACCATGCCCCACCTACAAATTCTCTTTCCAGACTACAACATTGCTGTGCAAAATTAAAATGCTTACATTACACCAAAAAATAAACCCCTCAAGCCTTCTGGAAAACAAAAGAAAAAACCCAAACCCCGAAAATCCCCCCCAAAACAAATCAAAGGACCTAATAAGTCCTAAACTACATGGAAAAAATAGAGAAAGTTTTATAATTGGAAGAGACCTTAGAGATCACCTTGCCTAATCCTCAAAGTAAAAAAAAAAATAATTTGACAGTAGCTTAAAACCTAATGGGTGTGGTGTGCACCATCTGGGGGGCTGACATGCTTGAAGCTCTGACTCGTGTGGGGCAAAGGCAATATATGTAACCTAAACATTTGTACCCCTGTAATATGCTGAAATAAAAAATAAAATAAAATAAAATGTAAGCCATAATTTTAATTTACATGACAAACTCACTTCTTTTAAAATAATTTTTATTTTCTTCCTTTGTACAGAGTGTGTGCCAGTTTGTTGATGTTATTGCTTCTCAAGCTAAGCTGTCATCTGTGTGTCACCCCGTGGTTCCTAATAAGGGTGCTGTCCTCACCCATTGGTGATCAGGGAATGGGTGCTTTTTTCTGCCTCTTCTGACACCATACAAATCTGCTTTTCCCCATGGCTGCTGGAAGCTCGTGATGGCAGGGGGTTTAAAGCCAAATGCAGATGAGTAAAGGAAGAAAAGAGACAATTAAAACTGTTGCAAAGGAGAAAAACAGCCACCCTGGGGAGGGCTCTGAAAAGCTCCATATTGTCAGCCACCTGAATAAAGGAATGACCAGTGGACTTTAGGATCAGGGCTATCAGATATCTATCTTTTTTTGGTTTGTTTTTAAGGAAGAGTGTGTCTTTATGTTTCCTAGGCTGGACTGCAGTGGCTGTTCTCAGGGATGATCATAGTTTACCGTAGCCATGAACCCCTGAGCTCTGACAATCTTCAACCTCCTGAGTAGCTGGCACTAAGGTATGTACCACTTCGCCTGACCAGATATCCATGTTTAAATATATATGGGTACTACATTGTGGCATTCCTCTATTGTCCTTTATAAGCTGTGCTTTTAAGTATCTAAGGAAAACAGACTGTAGAAAGATGGAGCCCCAGAGAAGTGGTTCCAAGTTGGCCAGAGTGGTCTGAGGAGAAGCTCTGAGCAGCTGACCAGAGGAAGGTCAACGAGCCGCCACTTTGTAAATCCTGGGAACTGGGACTGTTCTTACTGGCTAATAAAGAAAAGGGCAACTGCAGAAGCCTGGAATGTTTGGGGACACATGTCTACTGTTCCATGATAGAGGATGCACGGAGAGTTTTGGGGACTGTGAAGTCAAGACTTCCTAGTATTGAATCTAGAAAGAAGAGTGGTACTTAGCCAAGTTCACAAGTAGGGGAGATGGCATTCAGCAGAGGGAAGAGCGTGTGGAAAGGCCGAGAGGCTTCAGAGGGCTCAGCCTATTAAGGGGACTCTGAGTAGCTCAGTCTGGCTAGATCCAGGGTTAGGTGGTGCAATGGTCAAAGATGTGTCTAGGCTAGAGCAGGGAACACAGCATTCAGTGCTCACGAACCACGGGAAAGGGTGTAGATTTTGTTCTGAAGACACGCTTCTAAGCAAGGAGCCAACAAAATCAAACTTGCTTTCAGAAAATCTCTCTGGCTGTGAGGAATGTACCAGAGGCAGGTGAACCAGGAGATAGGAAGACCCAGGTGAAAATGTGATCCCATAAAGAGATGGTAGTGGTCTGGATTGAGGCAGAGGCTGTGGGAACGGGAAGGGGAGACATACGTAGTCATGTTAAAGAAGGGACAGGACATGAGCATGTGAT
The DNA here is from genome assembly GCA_963573855.1 of Lepilemur septentrionalis. NCBI lineage: Eukaryota > Metazoa > Chordata > Mammalia > Primates > Lepilemuridae > Lepilemur > Lepilemur septentrionalis. Next base: position 37,111 of record CAUYMX010042856.1, read on the forward strand.
GAACTGGTTGAATATCTATGTCTATATCTATGTGTATACGTATATGTCTATCTATCTAGCCTCTCTCTATGGTATGAGTCAGGGTGACTCATGAGTTTTTAACGTAGGCAGCTGCGAGAATAATAGTGCCATTCCCAGAAATGAAAATCAGAGGTAAGAGGATTAGAAAAAGGAGAGTGTATGGGGGCAGGGGGAAGGTGACAAGTCAATATGGGACAAGTTCAAACTGAGGTGAAACTCCTAAATGGAGATGTCCAAATATTTATACATTAGGGTCTGGAGTGAGGAGAGGAAATGAACTAGAGTTGTTGAAATGGGAGCTATTACCATATGAGGAGTGTTTGGAATGTGCTCATCACAGGAGAGTCTTCATGGGACAACAGTTTTTAGGAAGGATTAAGCTGATGCAATGTGTTCTTGTAAGTCCCAATCTTCAATGCTAACGTCAGACTCGTAGGAGTCAAATTAATACACTCCCTTTTTAAAGTGCCTAGTGTTCTAAGCTATAGCAGTCTTCTTTGGTCATTTACTAAAGGTGTCCTTTACTATGGAAGGCCTTTGGTTTTAGCTCTCTCTTTTGTCTCCAGATTTATAGAGAGGGGGTGGGTGGAGATCTAGCTTGGGGTGCTGGCCCTTCTGTCACCTTAGCCTGTAACCTCTTCATCCAGGCAAGGGGGATTCTGTTCAATAGGAAGGTTAAGACTTTCTGGGGACAGAGCAGCAGGTGTTCAGTGAGGCCAAGGATTGAGAGCAGTTTCAATGGTCCTGCTCCTCTTACTCTGAAAAGCAGAGAAACGACATGACTGTCCTTCCTGGGTGGTCTCTTAATCTGAAGTTCATGGACTTCCAGAGACCTGGCAACCCTCTGAGTTCACATAAGGGCCTTTTTTCTTCTAGTGAGAGCATGTCTAGCTTTGTTTATTTTCTCACTAATGTCTGTGATTCCCCAGAAGTTAAGAACCACTTACTATTTCCCTAAAGCCTGGTAGTAGAATAAAGCAGAACCTCAGTATACCTTGTTTCAATAGATGAAGGTCAGTTTATTTATTCATTCATTAAAAACAAACAAACAAACATTGAAGAAAAGGATGGCTAGCAGTAGGGTTTTTGGGGAACTTTGACCTGAATTTGGTTCCTTTTCTTTCTCTATGGAGAACCTGCGGAGGCTGGGAGCCTGATGTTTCCACACTAAGGCCTGAAGTTTGGGGGTTGGGGGAGGTGGGGAGAAGCTGTTTCTCCTTCCAGCACCTAGCACCTGAGAGTCCAGACATTCAGAATTTTCCACAGTATGCTTGGGGTCCCAATGAACAGGAAAAGATAATTAACAACAAATCTAAGGGTCTCATTGATGAGAGAAAAAAAATATCAGGCAGAAAAATTATAGCACAAATCCAATGCAAGAGAATTGTTAAAAGAGTGGAATGACTGAATTGAAAAAAAATCTACTGCACTTAAGGCAGCAGAGAAAAGATGTCTTTGAATTTAACAATATGATTTCTCAATTAAATAACTCAGTAGATGAAGTGAGGATGAGGATGGTCATGTTGACACTGGAGTTGGTCTCCTGATTAATCAGGTGTGAGGACTATCTCAAAGCACAAATGCAAAACCCTAATTGAAAATGTAGGCAACCTGGATGCAAGATTTGAGAATTCCCTACCATGGAAATAATTGGAGTTTCTAAAGGAGAAAAAAAGAAAAAAAAAATACCATGTGGAGGAGAGGCAATCATTTAACAAATACTGAAAAACAATGTATCTGAAGTAAATAAAGTCCTGAGACTGTAGATCGTAAGAGCTCTCCAAGTTATAGGCTTTTCTGATGAGGAGAGACACATACCCAGGTATGTCCTGATGAAATCCTGGAACTTTAATAATGAAAAGAATATTTTAAACTTCTAGGCAGGAAGAGTAAAGAACCGGCAGAGGAAAATACTGGTGAAGCATTGTACAATGACATTCATTGTTATTTTTTTTTAATTAATTTACTGAAAACTGGCAGTATAATGGGGCAGCATCAATTAAAGAGTTGCAACCCAAGGTATTTGCAAATAAGATATCATTGACCCATCACAGTGAAAGAGAGACATGTGAGGATAAGTAAGAATTCAGAGAGTATATCAACTATGCACCCTTTTAAAAAAAAATCTTGAGAAAATAACTGAACGATACATGAACCACAATAGAAATCTTAAGATGGAGAAAATAAGGCAGCAGTGGTGAGCAGCAGTAACTCGTTCCTTCCTCCCTCCCTTCTTTCTTTCCTTCCTTCCTGTTTCCGTCTATACATCTGTCTGAGTAAGAATGCAATATCTCAAAATGTGATCCATAAACAAGTCTCTCGAAACAAGGATATGCTGTAACGAAATTTCTAAAATGTAACACTCTAACTCAGAAAACTGAGGAGCTGGTGATTGGGGGAACAGTGAGAAGTAGAAGTTCCCAGCCAGGGTTCTCCCTGGGGCAGCGGGTAAAGGGGGGAAGGAGAGAGGGATGTGAAGGCATTGGATGCTTATCGGGTTAAAGAAGAAGTGGAGGTGAAGTCGGGCATCCTGCTGGGGGAGAGGTGGTTAGGGACACAGTTGACAGAGACTGTAGCCTGGGGTACCAATAAAGCAGCCATACACTGTTTACGAGAGGATAAAACCTCATTTAGGCAGTGTTAACAGCTGAAACTGAAGATGGAACAAAGAGATAGGAGATAAATTCAAATAAAAAGAAAGAAGGAGCATGAGGTGGAACTTTGCAGCTGTTTTGTGGTCCAGTCTCATAAAGATAAGACCAAGGATAGAAGGTCTTTATGGTGGGATTATAGGCTAGATGGGTCATCATGACCTGTGAACCAAGAGGTCAAAAGTCAAAACCAACGACAACACCTGATACAATCTGGATAGTGTTCATATGAACAGCTGACCACTCAAGAACCCTGTTCTTAGAACATAATAGCTTTGTGACTTAAATGTATGCCGAACAGTGTAAAGAATTAAATAGAGAGTAGCTCACAGAATCCCTTTCCCCCAAAGAGGGCATTCTTTGGCCATTCTTAATAAGAAAGACCCAGAAAACATCTATGTTCTGACAGGAGTGCAATTTGTTTTATGCAACAAATGGCAGTATTAATAACAGACAAATTTAAATTTAAAGTTAAATGCACTTGAAGGGGTATGTTATGTGAAATGAAAGGAACTATTTATGAAGAGTACATTACATTTATAAATCTGTTTGCATTAAATAACACAGCAACTAACTAGGCATATGCAAACATTTTTAGGAATGGAGGCAAACTTTGAGAAAATACAGCTATCATGGGAGACAAAATATTCCTTTTCCAAAACTAGACAGGTCTAGTTAAAAACAAACAAACAAAAAAAGTCATAAAAGAAAGAGTGATATAATCAATTCCCTTTATTTAACAGTTGTATATTAAACTTTACATCTTCTAGGGAAGAAACTTTTTCACATGTGTTCATGGAGCATTTACAAAATAAGTTTTGTCCTTGGACTATGCTTGGTTTCCAAAAATCTCAACAGTTTTTTAAAGTAAAAATTTTGTAGTTTACATTTTTTGATCAAATTCAATAAAATAAAAGAACAGTAATATAAAATTGGTCAAAAATTTTAATCTCTTTGGAAATTACTACACAGGCTTCTAGGTAATCCTTGGGTCAAAGAATATATTAAAAGGAAAATTATAAACACACACACTCTCTCTTTCTCTCTCTCTATATATACATATTTGCTTTTTCACATTTATTTCCACATTCACTTCCTTCTCTGGTTTGAGTCAGAGGTTTAATTTAATTGAATTTTTTGTTTTTTTCTCCATTTATTTTTTATTTGTATATATTCATAAGGTACAAGTACAATTGTGCTACATAGATATACTGCAGTGTGGTGAAGTCAGGGCCTTCAGCACCTACGTCACTGAAGCAACACCCATAGTACCCACCAGGCACCTCCCATCATCCACCCTATAAACTATGTTGAAAACAGTGAAAATGAGGATACTTCACACCTAAACTTTTGAAGCTGTACTCAGAGGAAAATTTTGGCTTTTAATGCCATCATTACTAAAAATAATGACTCCACTTAAGAAATCAGAAAGAGAAAAACAAAATAAACCAGAAGAGATGAATTGTAAGAAGTAAAATCTAAAATTAATGAATAACAAACAAAACATAGGAAAAAGGATAAACATATCCAAAGTTCATTTTTTAAATACCCATAAAATAAATGTACCTTACAGTTCTGATTAAAAAAAAGAAAGAGAAAGAGCATATAGATTAAGAATGAGAAAAGAAACATAATTATAGATAGAGAAAGCCTTAAAATAATTGTAAGGTAAACATGCATGCAACTCTAGGGTAACATATTTGAAAACCTAGGAAAAAATGATTTCATTACAAAACAAAAGTTACCAAAACTACCTTAAGAGTAGAATAATCCATAGAGGTACAGGAAAGGTGACTATAAACTCAACATTGGGAAATGCAACACAGTCAGACATTTTCACAGCTGAGGTTTAGCTAATCTTTAAAGAGTATGTGATTGCAACATTATTTGAACTGTTAAGGAAAATCTTTTGAATGCGTTTTATCAAGTCAAAATAACTTTAAAACAAAACCTGCCAAAGATGGCCAACAAATAAAACCATCGATCACTCTAATAAAGGAATATAGAGGATAATTCTTAATAAATTTTACCAAATACTATCTGCAGTGTATCAAAAGAATAATGCACTTTACAGAGCAGATTTTTTTCCCTTCAGATTTTCAGGAGTTGTTGAATGTTGGGAAATTTATTAACATTACTCTATGAACACATTGAAGGAAAAATGTAATTATATCAGTAGATGCTTGCAGACATTGGAAAGAAATCAGTCATTTCTAATAACATTAACCAAGTAAAATAGAATATAATAAAAATAGAAGATATAAAACCACTCAGCAAATACTTTAAATTTTTAAACACTAAAACTATTTTAATTAGTTTCTAGATAGTAACTAATAGTAATTACTAGATAGTAATTTTAATTAGTTACTGTGATAGTTATCATCATTATATTTGACATTGTCTTGGAAGTGCTAGTAAATGCAGTAAAGTAAGATAATGAGTGAATTATAAACTTTGAAAAAAGAGATCAAATTATCTCTTTTTGATGATGATCCTATTGTATACCTAGAAAATTTAAGAAACGCTAGTAAATATCACTAGATTTAAAAAGGAGAATTTGGTAATGAGATGGATATGGGGTAAATGTTAAAAAGCAATAGTTTTGGCTGGGTGCGGTGGCTCACACCTCTAATCCTAGCACTCTGGGAAGCCGAGGTGGGAGGATTGCTCAAGTTAAGGAGTTCGAAACCAGCCTGAGCAAGAGCGAGACCCCATCTCTACTAAAAATAGAAAGAAATTAATTGGCCAACTAAAAATATATAGAAAAAATTAGCTGGGCATGGTGGCACATGCCTGTAGTCCCAGCTACTCAGGAGGCTGAGGCAGAAGGATTCCTTGAGCCCAGGAGTTTGAGGTTGCTGTGAGCTAGGCTGATGGCATGGCACTCTAGCCTGGGCCACAAAGCGAGACTCTGTGTCAAAAAAAAAAAAAAAAGCAATAGTTTTTCTATATTTTAATGAAATACTTAGAAATAGTAGTGAAAAAAATTCTATTTATAATCATTGGAAAAATATAAAATACTTAGAAATAAATTGAGTAAGAAGGGAAAATACCTATATAAAGAAAACTAAAATCTTACTGAAGAAATTACACAAGCTTTGAACAAATGGAAAGGCATACATGTTGACTAGAAATACTTAATAACACAAACATTAAATACATACACCTAATAAATGTATAAACATAATGCACTAAAATTAGAATTAGCACTTTTTGGAGGAATGATTGGTCTAAGAAGACTAAAGTTCACACTGAAAAATAAATACTTCAGAATAGCTAAGAAAATATACAAAGGGAGAGAGGTCTTGTCTTACTGGATATTAGTATATATAATAAAATGACTGTACCTTTACCATGTGGTATTGGCAAAGATATAAAATAAAGAATGTAGAAATAGATCCCAGTATAGATGAGTTTAATATATTTCCAAAGCAGTAGTTCATTTTAGTGGAAAATGAATCAATTGTTTAATAAATAATGTTTGCACAATTGATTATCCATCTGGAAAAAAAGAAAAGTGGATCCCCATCTTATTCTACCTTTCAATATAAATTCCAGATGGCTGAAAAGCATACATGGTCAAAATACAATTGTAAAAGTTGTGCAAGAAGATCTAGAAAACTGAATGTGTAAAATGTATAAACTAAGAACATCTTTTCCAGAAGCCATAAAAGATAGACGTATTTGAATTTATAAAAACTAAGAACCCTGATATAACAAAAGATAACATAGATAAAACAATAGACAAACATTCAATCTAGAGCAAAATATTTGTAATTAATTTGTCCAAATAGCCAAACATTGGACAAAAAGAGAAAAAACTCAGTTGAAAAATGGGCAAAGGATAATGAATCTAAATGGACAAAAAATATATAAAAAGATTTTCAAATTCATTACCAGTAAGGAAAATGCAAATTGAAATAGAAATAAAGTATAATTTTATACCAATCAGACTGACAAAAATTGAAAAGAACTACAATAACTATTACTGACGGTGATTTAGGGAAAGCATTACTTTCACGGCTGGTAGAAATATGAGGTGTTGTAGGTTTTGGGAAAGCCATCTGCCAACATCTATTAAATTAAAAAAATATATATATGTACTTTTGGCCCAGCAATTCCAGTCCTTGGACTCTATTCCATAGAAAGAAAGGCATTGGTATGTAAGGCCATGTGTTCGTAGCGGCAAAAATCTCATTAAAAATAATGAATTAGTGCTATACCTGTTGACTTGTAGTGATTTCCACAAGGTATTTTTGTGTAAGGAGAGCAAGATGTAGAAATGGTAAGATCCCCTTTTGTAAAATAAATAGTAATAAGTATATAAGTAGACATATTTACATGTACATTTCTACATGGTCAGGAAGACAAATATGGAACAAGCTAATGTGAACAGTGAAGAAAAAAGCAGATGGATAGCTTCTTCACTATCAAAGGATGAATACTAGCTACTGTCGAGGATATTTAAAATCATATGATATTGACTGTGAATAAAATTCCCAATGAAGAATTCAAATAATTTGCCAAACTTGCCAATTATTTGCCATATTGACGACTTTGGAGAATACGGATGCTCAATAATTTTGTATTTATATTTATTATGTATATGTGTGTATATATGTACAATTTTTTGTCAATTTTCTTATAGCCACACATATTTGGAAGTAGGTATTATATAACCCATAAATACGCAATAGATTTTCAAAACCTTTTTTAAAAAACAATCACACCTATAATATCCTATAACAGTGCATACAAGTATACATTTTATGTTTTATTTTTAGCGTTTTAAAATTCAGATTCCCTTAAAGTTCCTTAAAAACACTCACTTCACATTATATGGGTTCCCAGTCCCACGTTTTAACACGTTTTAACACTGTGTGAAGCAGGAGGTCCTTCAGAGAAATTGGCAAAGGATAGTAACATGTGAAATAATGTTCATTTTTCATTTCCCAATCATGAATAGTAGTATTCACAATATAAACATAAAACACACTCCTCAGAGTTCACGTGGACAAAATCATCTTGCATGGACGATTTCATGCTTAATCAAGAAGACCTTTGACCTGCAAGGAGACCATGAGACTCTTTAAAGAAGCAAAGAATTTTTTAATTCTAACTCTCTACCTTTTTTCATAAAAATAATTGGGTCCTATTTGAAGTTTGTTATTATTGAGTCTGTCTCTTTTGGAAGAACATCATTAATTTCTAATTGTACATGTGCTCCTCTTTTAGAATTCCCAGATAAGGGCTGTGTGTGATTTGTGTTTACAAAGCACATGTTGAAACAAGTATATCAGGATACTATTAGTCACAAGTAAGAGAAGACTCAGCCAATAGTGACTAAAAAAAATGAACATTTATTTTTCTTACTTAAAGGAGATCTGAAGATAAGTTATTCCAGGGTTAGTTTTATAGCTCAACAATTTTATCAAGAATCCAAACTCTCTTCCATCTCCAGTAATTTGATGTCTCCGTCATAAACATGGGATGACAAATGCACACCAAACAACAGTTCTTCACATATCCATCCCCAAAGTTAGGAAAGGGCCCCTTTGACTCACTCTATACAATCAGAGAGGAAAATCTTTCCAGTCACTTAGTGAGATATTTCTACCTTTGTCTCATCACTCATAACCAGGTCACATGGCCACTTAAAGTCAATCATTGGTTAAACAAAAATGCAACTACTAGCACTGGCTTAGACCAATCAAGATTTATCCCCTGGGACTGGGCACAGTGTTGTTGAACAAATCTCAGATTCTGTTAGGCACGTAGAAGGGGAGATGGCTTTGAGTAGGCAATCAACAGTGGCTGTGCCACATGAGCAAATATTTTCCAGATGTCATTTTTTTCCATCCTCAACAAGGCATCAGGAGAGAGCAGTAGGAAGCACAATCAAATACTATCTGGCCAATTGCTAACAAGAATCCAATTATTTCATGACATCTGTTGATAGCCCCAGAAGTTAGGATATTAGTTCATGTGTTCAGTAGAAATGTAGCTAAGCCAGCAAAGGGTGACAGAGGGAAATAAATGTTTAAGGAACAATAAGATAAGAAATAATTATCTCAATCCTTTAGGAATGTATAGAACCCAACTATATAGTTATATATGCTATATAATAAGATGTAATTTTTATGAATATACAACATAATATATAATAAGGGTGTCACTAATACCCACTGAACACTTTGGGCTAGACATTGTGTCAAGTGCTTGGTGTGCATGTTGTTATTTAATCTTCACCATCATCCTTTGAAATAGCATGTCAGGCATCCCTGACACCACCCCCAGGTAGAGAGATTTGCTAGAAGGACTTATAGGACTCAGTAGTTGTAATACAGTTACAATTTATTGTAGTGAAAGGATATAAAGCAAAATCAGTAAAGGGAAAAGTGCATGGGACTAAGTCCAAAAGAAACCAGGCTCAAGCTTCCAAGAGTCCTCTTCCAGTAGAGTTGCACAGGATGTGCTTAATTCCTCCAGTGATGAGCTGAGACAACACACGTGAAATGTCTGTCAGTGAAGCTCACCTGAGCCTATGAGTCCAGGGTTTTTATTGAGAATCTTTCATGTAGGCACATTGAAGCTCTGGATCCCCAGAAGGCAAGCACAAACCACACTATTGCACAACTGTCTAGACACCCTGGTACATGGCTGCATTATTTATAGAAGAATGTGGCAGATCCATGCATGTCAATATGGAAATATCTCCAAAATATTATGAAGGAGAAAAGCAAGGTGTGTATGGCGTATTTATATTTGTGAAAAAAGAAAACATGCATACATAATATATAAATGAGTGTACACAAGTGTGTGTGTATACATAGAATATCTATGTATACAAGGAATATGCAATAAACTGATATTAGGGATTATTCCCAGGAAGGAGAACAGGAAAACTGAAGGACACATATGGATTTAATTGTATGCACTTTTATTCTATTCACCTTTTTTAAAATAGCAAATATTCATTTATTGTTTAGTATATTTCAGATTTTTCTCTAAGCACTTTTTGCCCATTTTGTGGATGAGGAAACTGAACCCCAGTGAAGTAAGATGTTTACATTTCCATAGCTGTTGAGTAACGGAGCCAGCGTTTGGACCTAGGTAGTCTAACCCCAGAGCCTATGTTCTTATCTAAACACATGCCTGTATGGCCTCTTTCCACAAATTAAAAAAAAAAATAAGTTAAAAACCCCAGTTTAGAAATTTCAAAATGGTGAAGCCATGAAAGAGTTCTAATTTAATACACCCTTGAACAATTGGGAAATGGTTTATTTCTAGTTAAAGCACTGGGATGAGCCTGCCTGGTAAGTCATTCTTGATCTTGAACATGTTCTAAGAATCATTTAGAAAGATCTTGGAATTATGTAACTGCCATTACTGGAATATGTCATCCATCTGCTTATGTGTCTCTGCTGTAAAATTAGTAGTAGTAGCCTTTGGGTACAAGGCTCCCAGGATTGAAAATATGTGATGTCATCTGCCAAGTCTCTGGAGCTTGTGGTTGCTTGACCTGGTGTGAATGAGGCTGTCACCCTGTAGGCAAAGCTGGCTCAAACTGTACGTGGTTTTACTTCTTCCTAATCAAACTATAAGTGGCTTTGTTTCTTTCTGATCAGACACTCTTTCACATAGGGCAGGAAAGTTAAGACATGAACATAAGACAGAAAGCATTACCAATTGGAAAGAGCCAGAGGACGTAGGGTCAAAAGACCAGTTTTAAATCTTGGCTGATTGTGTGAGTCTCAATTTCTTATCTGTAAAACAAAAATGCTAATGTCTACTCACGAGATTGTTAAGATCGAATGAAATCATATGTTAAAGTAACTAGCTCAATACCCAGCACCCTATAGGTATGTACATAAGTTAAAGTGTTTAGTTCAGTATCTAGTACATGGTTGTTACTCAAAAACATGAGCCGAATCTGAATTTAAGTCCCTTGAGAGCATGCACTCAAATTCAAAGTTTCCACCTGAGCATATGAATCAATATATGAATGATTATGGTCAACATAATAGTCTGTATGTAGTGCAAAACTCGTATGTTGCACTATATCTAATAATGGATAAGTGAGACAGGCCAAAGACCCAGAGTGTACATATTTGTCATCCAGATTGTGAGAATGGATAATTTAATGGTTCTTAGGTAAAACATGATGTTTTGAGGCGTTCAGGACAATCTCAATTTATGTCATAATACAAGCTCTTTGGTACAAAAGAATTCGTCCTCACTTCAGTGATCCACTTGTTAGCTTACTACTGTTATTAAATTTGTGTTCAAAATAGCTCAAATATTCCAATGCTTTTGCATCCGGCTCTTGTTACTAATTCTTCACATCAATGGTAACTGAGACTCTTGGAGAATTAGAGAGGGGAAAAGAACAGGAAGACTCCAGGTAACAGGTACACACTCAAGACAACTGATGATTGTCATTTCCTCTTTCAACCCAACCTTGAGATTCTATCACCTTTGGCTGAAACCACATCCAGAAACATCACTGTGCCTCTTTGTACTGGCTCAAGAATGTTTGCCCTACAATGTGAGATCTTGTGCCCTTTCCAGGGAGGGATACTTAAGTCCAGCCCTGATAATAAGGCAGAGTGACTCCAGGGAAAAATGCCCAGTGTCTGGGCCCTGCTAATGTGTGGTTTATGAATGAAAAACTGAAAATCAGAAGCCTTACATGTACAGTAATGGTGCTTTTAAAAGTCTGAGAGTGCTACATAAATATGGTATCTCTCTTAAAAATAGAAAAGTCCCTTTAGCAGCTTGCTAATAAATTAAGCCCTGTACCTCCTGCAAATATGATTTTTTGAGTAAACAATTATACTATGCACATTATGTTTTTTAAAAAACAATCTGCACTAAGCAGTGTTTTTTGTTTTCTGTCTTGTACACATATAGTGAAAAATGACACAGAATACAGACAGCCATGGAACATGAGTCTGACAATTCTTGGCATATGGATGTTGGGGACCAATCACTGAAAGGCAAGACTATTCTTTTATGTTATTTTTTTTTTTGAGACAGAGTCTCACTTTGTTGCCTGGGCTAGAGTGAGTGCCGTGGCGTCAGCCTAGCTCACAGCAACCTCAGACTCCTGGGCTCAAGGGATCCTTCTGCCTCAGCCTCCTCAGTAGCTGGGACTACAGGCACGCGCCACCATGCCCGGCTCATTTTTTCTATATATATCTTAAGTTGGCCAATTAATTTCTTTCTATTTTAAGTAGAGATGGGGTCTCGCTCTTGCTCAGGCTGGTTTCAAACTCCTGACCTTGAGCGATCCGCCCGCCTCGGCCTCCCAGAGTGCTAGGATTACAGGCGTGAGCCACCGCGCCCGGCCTCAAATGTCATCTCTGCCATTTGCTACCTGCATGTCCTTAGGGCAAGGACTTAGTTTCTTCATATGCAAAATGAGATTAATTAATGGCATGAATATCATAAAACAATGCAAAGATT
>CAUYMX010042857.1:0-37833 GCA_963573855.1 Lepilemur septentrionalis
CAGCTACTTGGGAGGCTGAGGCAGAAGGATCGCTTCAGCCCAGGAGTGTGAGGTTGCTGTGAGCTAGGCTGACGCCACGGCACTCTAGCCCGGGCAACAGAGTGAGACTCTGTCTCAAAAAAAAAAAAAAAAAAAAAAAAAAAATTGACACCAAATACCAGTTCTCCCCCTTTCAGATCCAGGCCTTTTTTTCAGTTAAGCATTTTGTAATATCTAGGAGAGTATCACAGAGAATCAGCATGAGTGCTGCACACGAATGGATCCTTCCCATTTGACATTTTAAAATAAGAGCTAAATAAGCGTGTATGTGTGTCCACGTGCACCCACACACAATCGGCATGCATGCAGTAGCTACAAATGTAGACCGATAACAGGCCTCCTGAGTTGGTGACTCAATTTAACAGAAAATGCTGCCATCAGTGATGCTTTTTTGCAAAAATGGTAAAGTTACAAATGAAGTATCATGTTCCCTCAGTTTACTTGGTAGTTGTAGTCTTGGGTAAGTTAAAGGGCACAAATTATTTTGTGTTTACATAGAAAACAGAGTAAAGTTCTATGCAGATTATTATAAGTAGGTTTTTCACCTACTCAGATGTCAAACTGTGCATTCAAAATTTATGAGGAACTCAAGCAACATCTACACTGTAAGGGGAACTGAGAAGCAGCAGTTATATTGGAAAGTGCTGGATGCCGTTAGGGGAGGATGTGCTGGACATTCAGGAGCACAGAGGAAAGGAAGCTCTGACTCAGTCTGGAGACGTTGAAGGAGGTTTCCAGGACAGGAAGTAGAGTGATGGTGGGACTAAGTCTCTGAACTAGAACAAAACAAAACAAACAAAGCTGGAGAAGAGAGTATGAGTGGGGACGTGCGCTTTGTGTGCTGCGTAGGGGGAGGTGGGAGACGCGGCTGGACACATATAGGGAGGGAGGAGATGTTGAAAAACCCAAATGTATCCTGCCGTTTTCTAAGCTGGAGTGACACCCAGTTTGCACTTAAGAACATTCTCTTTGGCAGCAGAATAGAATGATGACTGTAAGAGGGTAAATCTGATGGTTTAGGAGATTGTTAGATTAATAAAGGTGAGAAGGCTTAAAATAACAGTGATGGGAGCTGAGTGAACAGAGCAGACCTGACACATATTTAGAGGTAGATTCAATGGGCTAGGGAGACCAGATGGAGAGAGGCGAGGGACAAAAAGGAGTCCACTTGTGTTAGTCAGTGTTCTCCAGAGAAACAGTGTTCCCCCACCATCCACTAATGCCAAAAGAATATCTTTCCTCCACAGCTTCCAGTCCACCAGAATGTCCCACGAGGGTGTTATGGTGTAACGGTTAATCTTAGGTGTCAACTCGACTGGGTTAAGGGATAGCTAGACAGCTGGTAAAGTGTTATTTCTGGGTATGTCTGTGACGATGGCTCTGGAAGAGATTGACATTTGAATCAATGGACTGAGGAGAAAAGATCTTCCCCCACCTAATGTGGGTGGGTACTACCCAATCAGTTGAGGACCCAGATAGAGAAGAAAGGGAGAGGAAAGGTGCATTCACTCTATTCTGGAGCTGAGATACCTGTCTTCTCCTGGCTTTAGACAACAGAACTCCAGGTTTTCCAGTCTTTGGACTCTGGGACTTGTACCAGCAGCTTCTCAGGTTCTCAGGCCTTTGGTCTTGGACTGAGAGTTACACCACCGACTCCCCTGGTTCTCAGGTCTTTGGACTTGTATTCATCTATGCCACCAGTTTCCCTGGTTCTCCAGCTTGCAGTTGGCAGATCGTGGGACTTCTTGGCCTCTATACTGGGTGAGCCAATTCCCATAATAAGTGTCAATGAAATAATTCTACCAAACTGACTGGCACAATTACAACATTAGTAAGCCATAGGGCTAAATTAACAGCTGCTACACTCATGATTTAGTTCTTACTTCCCCCACCTCACTGGTGCCACTACTGTACAAGGGTGGTTGGTGAGGGTTTATGGGGGTTGAGTGCACCATTCTGTTATCAGTTTCTGACAAAGGTGCACTGTGTCTCTGTTTGAAGCACAATTTGTGAACAGTTGCACAGATCAACAGTATTTTTTAATTCTGTCTGCTTAGAACAGAAGAAGACCAAGAGAACACTGAAGAAAGAAAACAAATTTTAAAATGAGAATTGCAGTATTATCTTGTTTCTCCTAAAGATAAGATGATTTGCTTGCTTTATGATACTGCAATATCAACATTAAAGAAATTCAATGTTCATCAGCTTTATAACATTCATAAGGACCACAAATATTTTGAATTAGAGGGAGACGCATGAAAGGTTGTATTGCTGAAATTTAAAGATGAAAAGCAAAAGCAAAGACAATTCTTTCAAGACCTGAAAATAATGCCACTGAAGCAACTTATAAAGTAGCTTATATACTTTGAGGAAAAAGGGAAGCCATTTGGTGATGCAGAAATTGTGAAAGAATGCATTGTCAACATTGCAGGTTGCTTAGACCCGGATAACGTTTCAAAGTACAAACAACTGCCTCTTTCAAGAACAGTAACTGATCAGCAGCATGAATTAGCCTCTAACTAAACAGAACAACTTCACGCAAAACTTCAAAAGGAAAATGTATGTCATTCAATCGCTTTGGATGAATCAACTGATACTACTGACTCAGCGCAGGTTTTATACTTCATTCAGGTCATAATAGAAGATTTTCTTTGCTACAAAGAGTTACTCACTTTGGGCACTCTTGTGATCAGAGCACAGGGAATAGATATCTTCCACAACTTTCAAAATAAATGTTGTGAAGTTGGACTGAATTTGGTATAATTTAGTGAGTGTACGTACAGACAGTGCACCTTCCATGGCAGGAAAACACGAAAGGTTTATTTCACAGATACAAAATAAATGTTAACAGATCCAGATGCTCTCATTTCTTTTCACTGTATCTTGCATCAGCAGAATATCTGTGCTTAAGGTACTATTTTAAGTGACACTTTGCAACAAGTTATAAGTATTATTTACTATAGTCATGCAAATACAACACAGCATCCTCAGTTTTGTAACATGCTACAGTTGAATGATGAGGTATTCAGTGTGGATTTGCCATACCATTCCCAAGTGTGTTGGCTATCACAGCGACAGGTGTTAGCCAAAACTTTACCTCTATGAGAACAGATAGTTAAATTTTATGAAGAGCAGAATCAGCAATGTGAATGATTAAAAGAAGATTTCTAAAGAAATGCAGCATTTCTGTGTGATATTATGTCAAACCAAAATGACTTGAATATTCCTTTCAAGGTAAAACTAAGTCTATACACAGCATGTGGCAAAGAAAATCCAAGCATTTTGAAGAAAGCTATGTTTTTTTCAAAACACTCCTTCAAAATGAAATTTCAGATGAACATTTTCCCCAGTTAGCAAAGGTCACTGATGAGCAGGATGATATATGTGAATCATCTGAAGAATATGCAGCTACAGACCTATTAATTGCAGAATTCAAGGAAAGGTTCACTGACTTTGAGAGTCATGACATCACACTCAAATTAGCATTTCAGCCTCACCTAATTGATATCACCAAGGCACCGAAAGAACTACAGATGGAATTGATTGAGCTCTCAGTAGATGACATTTTAAAGTCACTGTTTGATGCTAAGAAAGATCCAATTCAAATATGGAAAAATGCAGTAGAATATCCACGTTTTTTGGCAACATGCCTGAAAAATGCTTTCTTGCTTTTCAAGCACTTATTGCTACAAATCTACATTCTCCCACCTAACCCAAATCAAGATGTCTTAAGGTCACAAATGACTGATATCCATCTGGAGGATCAACTGAAACTGCAGACCTCCATGCTGCAACTAAATATTCAAATGCTTTCCAACACAAAGCAGACACAACAAAGTCATTAAAAGGTTAGTTAACTTTAAAATTAGCAAATTATTTTCACCTTTTGAAATTATTAAGTATAATACATAGTAGTTAGATTTTTACAAAATAATGTACATTTTTAAGTATGTCTAATTGAAGTTTCTTGAATGAGGCCCTATTTGATTATAGCTAAATTAATGCAGCCTTCACACATGAAAAGGTTCCCCATCCTTGCCCTATACTGTCCGCTTGCGCTATTTCCTCTCTGCCCAGTGATCTCAATTACCACCCATACGCTGCCAAGTTTTCAATTTTATCACCTGCCCAGAACACTCACTGAGCTCTAGTCTTCTAAATGCAAGTCTTCAGCTTCTCCACTTAGTCACCACATCTCCTTGGAACTCAGTATGTCCAACGCTGAACTCATCAAGACCCACAAGCCAAAAACCTAAGAGTCACCCTTGCGTCACCCTTTCCTTTACCCCATTGCCTACTCCACCAGCAAGACCTGTTTCTTCTACATTCAAAATATGTCCTGAAACATCCACTATTTTCCTTTTCTATTAGAACCCTGGATGACTACACTCATCTCCAAAGGTCTCCCAATCTCTATTCTTGGTCCCCATCTAATTCATTCTCCATCCAAAAGCAAGTGTGATCGTGAAAAAAAAGTATACCCATTCACTATTAAAACTCTTTGGTAATTTTCTGTTGTTTTCTCTTAAAAACTAAAGTCCCTTACATCCTAGAGGCCCCCCATGGCCTGGGCTCTGCCATCTCATCAGCCTCGTTCATGGCACTCTCCTCCCCGGCCCCACACTCCATCACACCAGCCTGTGAGGTCCTCAAACATCCTGTGTGCCTTCCTGCCAAGGGCCCCAGGCAGGGCCACCCCTCTGTCTGCAATGCTCTGCATCCGCACTGCCACTGCCCAGGCAATTCCCACACATTCGCCAAAGCTTTGCAAAAGGGACACACAGTCAAAGATACCTGTCTGTCCAGGGTTGAAGTCTCCATTGTACACGCTCACAGCACCCCACACTCTTCCTCCATAACCCTGCCCAAAATGATTAACAGTTTTAGTGAGATATAATTCACATACCGTAAGTTTACTGATTTAAAGTGTACCATTCAATGGTATTTAGTAGGCATGTGCTACCATCACCACAGTCAATTTTAGAATATTTTCGTCACCTTGGAAAGAAATCCTGTTAGCTATTATTGCCTGGTCCTCTAGCCCCCTGCCCCAGCCCTAAGCTAACACTAAACTACTTTTGGCCTCCATAGATTTCCCTATTCTGGACTTTTCATATAGAAGAATCATGTAATACGTGGGCTTTTGTGACTGGCTTCTTCCAAAGAGCATAATGTTTTCAAGGTTCACGCATGTTGTGGCATGCATCAGTACTTCATTCCTTTTTATGGCCCCAAAATCATTTTTATTGTTTGAATAATTGGTTGTTTCTTCTGCTAAAATGTAGCTTCCACAAAACCTGACACCTGTCTCATTTCTTCCTACATCACACAATGTGGTGTTCAAAAATGATTTGCTGAACTCCTAACAAATCAAAAAAAGTGAGCTTGGCTCAAAACCTCTGCAATATGTCACTCCAATATTGAAGGCTAAGACTCCAACCAAGCTGTTTTTCATAACTGAAGCAGTAAAACTCATTCTGCAGTCTATATTTGTAAATTTTAGCAGTAATTAGCAAATAATTAAAAATCTATGAATATATCCTTAAGAGTTTATTAAGCACCTCTGTACACTTTTCTTAAATGTTAAAATGCATACAAATCACCTGGGGATCTTGGTACAATGCAGATTCTGAATCAGTAAGTCTTGGGTGAGATTTAAACTGTATCATTCAATGGTATTTTGTAGGTATGTGCAACCTGAGATTCTGCATTTCTAACGAGCTCCCACAGGAGTGCTCCCAAGCCAGTGCCTCTGGTCCAGGGACCAAACTTTCAGCAGAAGGGTCTGAAAACATCATATTTTATCTTATTAAAGGCTGCTGACATTTAAAAAAAAGTGTTCAAATCATTTTTGATAAATTATTGTACTTATAATGCACATGGTAGGAGATTAACAAATACGTGTTGAATTATTACCTAGTAAATGTACGTGACCTCCAAATATAAAAAAGCTCCATTGCTGCATCCCTAGTCTGGCTTTTGCAAACAAACAATGGAAAATAGGGATGAAACATCAAGTAAGAGCAAGGAGCTTTGAGCATCAAAGAATTCAGGAAGAAAGAGTAAATCAGATCCTCACCGACTATAATTCAGGGAAGTAAGTAGAAGTCAGTCCCTGAGCTCAAAGTAAACGACGGTAAAAAGGAACCCAGAAAACAACTTCTTAACATTCCAAGCAAATGTGTGTATGATCTAAAAAAGAAACAGAAAGCTCACTTGTCTTTAGACAATGATTATAAGGAGCAAAAGAAAATGAGAAAATATAGGATGTGGAAAAATGAAAATTTACAGTGGATAGGAATAACATGCAAGAACCAGAAAATGAAGATGAAAGCAAGCTACAGATCTAAACAGCTACAGTGAACTCTCTTTTGAGAAACTGAATCATACAGACATTAAACTGAGTTACTAAATCAAACTAGAATTTCTTGGATTTCAGGTTATACAGTGCAAAGGAACACCGTGAAGAAATAAATGAACACTGACACGAGGGGTTCTGAAACTGTAACTTGTCAGAAACCTTACAGGGCCCCCGTAAATTAGTTAGGTCTATGTGTCTAAGTAAGCCTTTACCTCAGATCAGATGTGTGACAGAAAACAGGAAGATGACCTTCATGCAAGCCCCTCCTATTTGAGATTCAGGATGGCATTATCTGCAAATATTGTGTGCACCCCTACCACGAGGGAATAGCAGGGGAATGTCTCTGGCTGCAGAACCTCCCCCTTCCCCCATGATAATGACATCTACAACAGGTACAGAGTCCAAAGATAACCATGGAATGCAATAATTCACTTCTGGCAGCTCTATTTCTTTTTTAATTACATCTTTTCTAAGCAAGAGAGAAGAGAAAGCTGCAGAAAGCAGATTCCTGATAAGCACACCTTGACAGCAGCACAGAAACAGGGTCTCTGGGCTGTGGGGGTGGGGCGGGGTGGGGAGGGAGAGCCCGGCCAATAACAGGTGACAGCAATTATTCACTGCAGCTGTGCACCAGGGTCTAGCGGGGTCTATCCCTTCAGTAAAGAAATTTACCATCAAAGTCACTGCTGAATGAAAGGACAAACTGCCTTTCAAGGCTGCATCAGAGGAATGGGTAGCCTTGTGGCACACCTGTGTGGTGCAAATGTTTGGAAATAGCCCTAGCAATTATCCCCTGTCCCTCAAGTGGTGTGCGGAGGGCTCTTCTCTATGTTTAAAATTTCTAAGCTAAGGAAAATTTCTAAGCTGAATCCATTTCTTCCAGATAGAATAATTTAATCTACTGAGATCACTTGCATTTCCAAATGTTGCAGGAAAACACCTAGAAGAAATACAAAATCATTGCTCTATTTGGAAGCCAAATGCCAATTAGCAGGTCCCCTTCATCACTAAAACTGCAGCTCTGAAAGTGACATGGTAGTTAGCTAATCTGGAGATCTCAGCATTTTAACACTTAGCAGGGACTGAATTTCCATCCCACCCGATCTCTGCATTATATAAGAGAAAGTGCATTTCTGGTTCATCAGGCTCCACTTAACTGAGGCAAAACACATAGCTGTGAGGTAACTCACAAAGCTGCAGTGCTTAAATGAACCATAACCAATTTTTAAACAGAGCTTTTTAGAAGTAATACTGTCATCAGCTTCTCAGCGTGCACACCACAGACCCCTTGCCCCAGCCAAGTGTGGCTAATTGCTGGGCCCACCCACAGCGTGAGAGCCATTCTAGCCCTGGGCAAAAAAAATGAGGCAAGGTTCAGCATCACACTATTTTACTACTAAAACATTCTGTCACTGTTACCCTACCTGCTCCCTTAAATTTAGACACTTTTGGGCTCAGGTTGCGTGGACCCCTGTACCTTTCTTTGACCACAGGCCCTGCCCTGTTTTTGAGTTTCCTTCCTTGGCTGACCTCTTGGCCTCTGTTTTTTCTCAGAATTAATGCATAGGCTGCCTAGACCAGAATTACATGCCAGACACTTCCTGGGGCCTCAAACCCGTCCCCTTCCTCCCTACCCCAGGACCTAGTTTGCTGTCCTATTGCCACCGAAGTCCTTGTATGAAAAACAAAGAAGAGAAAATTCTATTTTATCTTGTCACACCTAAATATACACTGATACATCTCATGTCAACTTTAATTATTTCTTAGTGGTGGACAGTGACAGGTTGTAGTGAATAATACCTTACAGAAAAGCTGCACTTAGTTGGGGACAATATTATAATAAATCTATAATAATCTATAATAATACTGTAGATTCTTTAAAATCACTGCCCTCACATTTTGCCTTCTTTAGATCAGGAAGCATTCCATTCGTCAGTAATGACACTAGATAATGTAAGAGAACGAGCAGGAAGTTACCTGTCTCCTCATAAGGTTGTATATAAAGAACCATAATAATGATAACCAAAGTACTGACCTACAAAAGAGATCAAATGCCGTGGGAAATCAGAAGAGGTAGGGATTACTCTGAGCTACAGTGATTCAAGAATGTTTCACTTATAAATGTTTGCGGTGACGGATATGCTAAATACTGTGATTTGATCATTACACAATGTTTACGTGTGTAGAAACATCACACGGCACCCCAAGATTTGAACAATTATCATGTGTCCATTAAAAACAAAATTTTTTTAAAAAAAAGAACATTTCACTGAGAAAGTGGCACCTGAGTTAAGTCTTGAAAGATGGAAAAACAGTCACATAGAAATGAAGGGAAAGGGAATTGCAGACAGAGAGAACTGACAAAGCAAATGCAAAGAGATGGCACAGGGTTCTGGAAAGAGCAAAGGCTGAGCTGGCAAGAGGAGGTTTGAAGCCCAGTGTGACCAGTTACTATCAGAGTGACCTGGGGCAGGGCCCATGATATCAACTATCTGTCTCTTCATCTGCAAAATGGAAAAAATAAAACCTTTCCACATAGGATTTTTGTGATGAAGTATACAGTAGAAACCAATCTGTGGCCCTACGCATTGTAAGCTGCCAACATATAGATTACTCATTCACAGTTCAGCTGCTGAGAAGTGTATATGAAGGTGGCAAGTGGAAAATTCGTTTGGAGATGTAACACGGGGCCACAGCATGTTGCACTTTGGACTCACACTCAGGAGGCTACAAAAGCCAAAGGAGGCAAGACACTCCCCCTCCTCATTCTTGGCAGATAGAGCATAGAGCATGGACAGTTGTCCATCCTAGGGTTGGCCAAACAGAATGTTTCTACAAGAAAACTTAAATTTTTGAGCCAGTGGCCCAAAGTCCTAGCAGCACCCAGCAGCAGCAGACTTTGCAGATCACTTCTGCAACATGACCCAGCTCGCTGGTTTCTGCCCATACTCCTATCCTAGTTTTCTAGACTTTGGATCAATTTTTAAAGTTACCCAATATTCTTCCAAGAAGTTGGGGGATTTTTTTCCTACTTAAGTTAGACAAGGTCAGTTTCCATTGCCACAAAGCTTCAAAACTTCTATAATCAATTTCTTCTGTACATAATAAGAAGCATTATACAGTGGCGAGTAGCCAGGACTGTGTAATAAAACTTCTTTGGGTTTTTCCCCTAGCTCTGTTTCTCACTAGCTGTGTGATCTTGAGCAAGCCATTCACACCCTGTGCCTCAGTTTCTGCATCTGCAAGATGGGGTTCATAAACCCATGTCATGGTGGCGTCTGGGAGTAAATTAGATAATGTAAAGTGTCTACCACAGGGCTTGACACACAGTAAGCATAAATGTCAGACATGATTACGATAGTGTAATGACAATGGTGGTGTAGGTATCCCATAAATAAGCCATGACTTCTGTCTTTAGCACTTTGGAACCCAACTGAAGAGGCAAGAGGCAAACATATTAAATATTTCATACATGGAAAGAATGGCATAGCATGCATGTATATGGCACAAATGTAAGTCTAAAACCTGTTGTCACATAGATTGATGAAATGTTCTTTTTTAAACCAACCACATTTATGCCACAAAAATATTAGGCCATACCCTGAGGCCATGGAAAGTTTCAGAGTTCACCTAAAAACTCATGAAAGGTTAAGATAAAAAGAGAAAACCAACACAGACATTTGCTTCCAGCCTGGGCAGTGTCAGGAATCCAAAAGCCCTCCACAGGAACATGAGTATGTTTCAGTATCCTCTGTTCTGGTCAGACATATGGAGATCCCAGGAAGAATAAAATTAAAATATGAACTCAAAGGATCCTCCCTAAGAGAATGTGGGAACTAATCCCCCAGCATGAGGAGTTAACTACAGTCCAAAAAAAGTCTCTTCTGTGGAGTAGACAGTGCTGTAGAGTTCTTGGACCTGTTCTCACAGCGAAAGTCTGAATTATATACCTCTTTAAAACAATCTAAGCATGAGTTGTGTGGTGTAGCATACATTTTCTTCAAAAATGTATCCATCCTTTACGTCATCTCATACAATTACTTATAGGGATCCAATTTCAGGATCAAAGTAGTACAACCGCTTTTGGGAATTCAATTTCATTTTTTTCCCTCTAAATTTCCAATTGTCTCAGCACCATTTATTGAAAAAAGACCATCTTGGCCTGTGGCTCTGCAATGTCACTTCTGAAATAAATCAAGTGTCCACATGTGCAAGATTATTTCTGGGCTCTCTTCTGGTCCAGTGATTGATCTGTGTATTCTCATGCCAGCAAAGCACTATCTTGACTGCCATGCTTTTATTACTCATCTTCTTATCTGGTGGCTCAAGTCCCCTTACTTTGTTCTTTCAAGTATCTCAGTTACTCTTATCTCTCTACATGTTTATATACATTTTAGAATCACCTTTCAAATTCTACCCAAAAAAGCCCACTGAGATTTTTATTGGGATTGCACTGAATCTACAGGTCAACTTAGGGCAATATTAGTGTTCTCATACTATTGAGAAAAAGAGTGAACAGATCTCAGCTGGGTTGCAGGGGGAGATTTAACACTGAACAAATTCTGAGTTTTGGATATTACAGGGGACTGGGGATTCGATTTATTGAAATAAGATTGTGTGTGTGATTTAAACAAAACATTAAGACTTGTTACCTTAGAGTAACCAGAAAAGGCAGGGACTGCTCCTGCTGCAATCCAAGAGCTTGGAGGATCACCTTTTCTAGATACATTTTAAGGGGAAGATAAGAGACAAAACTAAAGTTGCCTTTTGATTATATCATAAGCAGTGGTACTTGTTCAACATGCCAGTTATATCATTTCATATTAGTTTGTACTTTTTTATTGGATGTTTATACACATTTTGTTAGATATATAAGCCATCTTTTGTTAGATATATTCCTAGTCATTTTCTCTTATATTTTCTTATTGCTTGTTACTGGTATATAGGAATTCTCCTGAGTTTTTATGCTAATCTTGTATACTACAAAGAAATCATCAAATAATTAATTGATATACTTTTTGTCAAATTCCTATGCAGATAATAACAGTAGGCCTAGCTAAATCTCTTCCAGGACTTGTAATGGCGTTTTAGGGTTCCTGTCCCATGAGGACACTGGGATATCATATTTGTAGCCTCAAAGCCCAAAGGAGGCCTGGTTCATTTTTTTGAGCACCTGGCTCTGGCTGAGTTCCCAGACTCCATGGTCCTTCAGGCTTCCTCACCTGCTGAAGCTGAATTTCTAGCTGTCATTTCCTGCTTTCAGACCATTGCAAGACCAATGCTCAACAAGTCTACAGCTTTGGTTCCAATCACCATTTTTTCATTTTTGTTCCACAGAGAAGAAGTTGCTTATTTTAAGCCTGAATATATGTTTGTGGTTCCATAGTTTCAAATTTACCTGCCATTATTATGTGTCTATAAAGAAGCGAAAGCATCAAGATATAAATCACCTGTGCCACCTTGTCGGAAGCTAGTACAACCATCCTATTTTGTCTTGACTATGAGAAATGCTCTGAATAAGGTGCTGCGTACAAAAAAATAAGTGTGAAATTCTAAGATATTGCAAAGCAAATCATTTTAAAAAGATGATTTTAACTATTTTGTCTAAAGAGCAATTTTAATAGTCCATCATTTCACATATTTTACTAGAGGTATCTTCATATCCCTAGAGTCAAGCACACAGTAATGCTGAAGAGTCTTAGCTTATACACAACTATCATTTGTCCACTTACAATTTAAAAAATAAAAAACTCAGTGGAGTACTGATTGTCTTAAGACAAGCCACATAACCTGCAGTGCCTCATTGGCACCATAATATAAATTGGTATAACAACAACTATTTCAAAGAAACCGTAACAGCATAAAAGTTGGGAGGGAATGACAGGAGTTAAAGGTTTTACATTGCTCAGTAGGAGAGCAAAGGTACTGATTTGTTTTAGACTTGTGTATGTTAAATATGTATGTTAAAATAGGCAAGAAGACAACTAAAAGAATAGGCATAGAGAATAAAATTTTCAGAATAATAGAGGAAGTAAGAGATTAAGAAAAATAAGAGAGGAGAAAAAGAGAGAGAGAAACCTCAATCAATCCAACAGTTGTGTTCCAGATCCAGTCTCTACCCTTCTCTACCAGGCTCTGTGCTCTGCAAACCTAATCTTGTATAAACCACAAACCGAGGCTTCTCTTGCTCTCTGGACTTCCAGTGAGCTCAGGGAGGGCTCACACTGGCCCACATTACATTTCAATGGAACAGTGTTGATCTAGATTCTATCCTTCTGGGCTCCTTTTCAGTTTAAGCCCTTGCTACTCAAAGTATGGTCCCTATACCAGCCCTATAAGTTCACCTAGAAGCTTGTTAAAAATGCAGACTCTCAGACCCCAATCCTGAACCACCAAATCAGAATCTGCATTTTCAGGAGACACCTCCAGGGGACTCCTATGCACGATAAACAGAGAACTACTGCTTTAGATAAACATCTAAAACTTGGCCATCTAGCTCTTACCACTAACCACCCTCATGATGAAAAAAAGCTAGGAGATGTAAATGCAATGACAGGGAGGGAGGGCAATGGATCTATAAAAAGGCCGAAACAAAAGCCTAATCTAGGCTTGCCTTGGATGGAAAGGGGGACAAACTCCCACCCAGTGGATTCTGGGGAACTCCCTAGAGCAATGATACAAAATCGAGTAATTCAGTAAAACAAAGACATTTGCTTATTGGTCTTATGTCTTTAATCAGGCAATGCAAACACCATTTGTATTTCATAGATTTCTTCCAATAGGAAAAAGTTTAGAATCTACATAACCAATTTGTGCCAAGGCCCCTGACTTCTTCGCAGTTCCTGTAAATAAACTTTGATTTTGAGTAGCACATTATTTGAACCTGACTTGCTTTGTTCTTCCTTGACTGACTTACAGTACCTCTTTCAACTTCTCTAAAATGATATATAGTCCCTCTGTACACTTCCCTGCTGGCAGGCACCCTCCCCAAGGGGACTAGGGTTAAATCACCTTGCCAGGTAAACCTAATCAGATGGTCATCCTCTGCCTGTCCCACCTGATTAACACCAAACACTGAATTGGTACAAGGTGTGGTGGGAAGTACAAAGGAGTCGAGGCTGAACATGGCCCATTTTGAGTGATAATAGAGTCTGGAAGGCTAAACGTGCGTCTCCAGTAGACATACATCAATCAGTGCCCAAGAGACTACAGTGGACAGCCAACTAATTAATGGCTTTCCATTTTGTTAAATAGATCTCCTTGTCTAATCATGGGCCAATAGTTCACTATTTCCATTATTTTTTAATTTTAGAGTAGCTTTAACATCTGGTGGCACAGGCATATTCTCATTATTCTTTTTCAAGATTTTCTTGGTTATTCTTGCCTGCTTTTTTGTTCTTGCAGAAGAACTTAAGGATGATTTTTGCCCAGTTTAATTTCCCATGGGTTTCGACTAGATTTGCACTAAAATCTATATACTTACATTGAATCACCCAATTCAAGAACATGGCACATCTCTCCATTTATTCAGGTCTTCTTTTATATACTGCAATAAAATTTAATAGTTCTCTTTCTAAAAGTCATGCACATTTTCTAGTAGGTTTGTTCCTAAGCAGTTTATATTGTTGTTGTTTTAAAAGCAGACACAATCATTTTTAAATGTGTTCCTTTTACTTAATTATGCAGTAACACACGAATAAAAAGTCATTACAAAACATAACAGAAGAGTGAAAACAAGCTCTCTTGTCACTCATCCTGCTAACCTCCACTCCTCCCACCAATGGGAGCATTTATAAAGAGTTGGGCTCATATCCATTAAGACAATTTCCCACACTCTTTGGATTTTGTTGAGTTTTTGACTTCATTATGTTTTACATAAATAGATTGTACTGCATATTTATTTCCCTATGACTTTTCATACAGCAATATTATCTTATAAGAGTTTCCATGATAGTAGATATGGCTATGCCTCAGCTGTATATTAAGCTGTTATAAGAATTTGACAATGTAGTTTAATAAATTTCCCCACTAATGTACATTTAAGTCACTTCAGGATTTTCACAATGAAAGCACTACTTTACCAAACATAGTTATACATATATTTATGTGCATATATAATGATACTTTTGTAAGAGAGATTTCTGAAGATGGAATTTCTGGGTCAAATGTTATGAGCATTTTAAGAAATTGAAAGCTACTATCAAATTGCCCTGCACAAAGGATTTACTGCTTTGTACCAACATTGTAAAAGGGTCCATTTTCCCACACCCTTTATATTTAACATTTTCATTCTTAACTTTTGGCAACTTCCCAAACTGTTAATAAGTAGTATTTTTAAATTACTATTTCCCTGAGGACCTGAGAGATATATTTATATTTGCATTGACTTTATCAATATCTTCTTCTATAACCTGTCTTTCCCTAGCCTCTCTTTGATAAGCCATGAATTTTACCCTTAATCCCACAAACCTACTGAAGGAGCTCTACTTGTATTACGCATATGAATCTCCTGCTTGTTATAATTGCATCCCATGCTGTCATTTTCCTTTTAATTTTGTGGTGTCCTTTTTCAAGCCGAAGTTTTGAATGTTTATATAGTTAAATCTGAGATTTCTAAAATAGGTGCTTTATTAACATGGTAAGTAACAAGATCTAGAGATGGTTCTATCCAACTACAGTAATTTTAAAGTAGTTATGACCACAAACAATATTTCAAGATATCTGCAACAACCCTAAGGTGCTATGGAAGTATCTCTGATTTCTACTAGTGAAAAAGTCCAGGTCCTGCTAATATTACTGAGGTTTGCCACACTGTAATTAAAGGAAACAGCAAATTTCAGATGGAGTTCATTGAAAATAAAGATGTAATTGTTTTCCCACACAAGTTTGCAACCTCCTTGGTCTAAAGTCATTTCTTTATTGAATCCTTTCCTAACCACCTTCCGGCAAAGTTAACGATTCTTCCTCTGTGATTCCCACAGCTGTCTATACTTGCACTTGCAGAATGCTCCATGCCAAGTGCTTTATCTTCCTTATCTCATTTCCCCCAAAAGGCAGTCAGCTCCTGGAGGAAAGGACCAGGGTAAGCCAATGCCCTGCCT
The DNA here is from genome assembly GCA_963573855.1 of Lepilemur septentrionalis. Lineage (NCBI taxonomy): Eukaryota > Metazoa > Chordata > Mammalia > Primates > Lepilemuridae > Lepilemur > Lepilemur septentrionalis. The sequence goes on from CAUYMX010042857.1 coordinate 15,502, forward strand.
TAGAACCCCGATGTACAAAGGGCAATTATGAGTTGTAAGTAGGCTGACACACTAAAAACTCAGTGTAAGATTGATGGTTAGCCAACAAATGAAATTGCGCTTGGAGAATGCACAATTGGAACTTATTTTCAAAATCTGTCTATATTCTTATCACGCTGGTGGCTCACATTCTATCACTGCACTGAGCTTCCATTTCAATGGACTAGATCAGCAATTCTCAACCTTTATTTTATTAGGCATTTTTTTTCCTAATCCCCTACCCAAGGAATTTTAGCATCATTGATTACTGTGTATTTATTTTAGTACCATGACCCTTTGGAGGGTCACAAACCATTGCTGTAAGATTTTTTTTACTCCCCCCAGACCAATTTGTGTCTCTGTTAAGGATTCATAGATGAAATCCTTAATTAGATGAAATTCTGTGAAATGACTGGGCATATCTGTATTCTACTTTAATAAGACATAAAAATCATAAGTCACTCTATTAGTTGCACAAAAACAGTTATTTTACCCTTCTCATCCGTACAGGCTAAAAAGTTGTAAGACCAAAGAACACAATATTAAAGAAGATATAAAGAGAGGCATTAAAAAAAATCACAATTGAACCCCGCTCTTTCCACAAAACTCAGACTTTCTCAGTTTCACCAAATAATGTCTTTCACATGTTTGCTACTCCATATGTCATTAGAAAATTATGGGATGCCTGAAGTTATAACATGCAAAAGGCACATACATATATCCCACCAGTAAGTTGAGAGTTACTATGAAGTCTCTTTGAACTTTGCCAGCATTTTTAAAAAATGACTCAAATTTTTGCTGGCATGGACAAAAATAAAGAGGTATCACAGCACTGACAGCCCTTTGATATCAGGGTGTTTTTAAAAGAAAAGATGCTAAGTCTTTGTTGGAATTACGTACTAAATTAGAATGGAAAGCCTCAATGACTTAAAAGCTAAATGGAAATTGGTTTGATCATATTTTAAAACTTTAGCCAAAATTTCTTCAATATGATAGTATGGTATGTTCAAAAGATTTCTGCATCAACCGTAGCAACCAGTTGAGTTTCTGAGAGCCAAGAAGATAAGACTCTGGATCAGGAGTTTTGGAAGCAAAGGGATTATAGTTCATGAGTTAATTAAACACAGTAGGTAATATTCTTTTTCCCCAATAAACTTAAATCAAATACATGTAAAATACATTTTTAAAACCATACTATGTACAAAATATTGCTCATAAAATAAAAGTACACTGAAAAGTGGTAAATCTGTACTTGCTGTGATGACGGCTGGCAAACAGGATGACATTAATAAAAAGTTTTTCAGAAAAGTTCTTTCCTATTTTTATTTTGAAAACTGCTGTTGTAGCAGAACATCCTTTCTTCAAATTAAGAAAAGCTGTTATAAAACAATCAGAGTTAGCACAACTCAATTTGTTTAAAACTAATTTGTTTGTAATGAAAGAACTATGTTACTTTATGGAGTCATTTTTTACTTGAAAGTCTCAGTGTTTATTTATAGAGCATTTTTTGTTTTATAAAAACCAGCTTTATCTGTTAATAAATATAAATATATATGTATGAACAATAAGCTCTTGTGGTTATAAGGGCTTGGGAAAAGAGGACATGAATCGGGGCCACAACAGATTGTGTCTGGGCGACATTCTGTTGAGTCATTATTGGGAGGGATGGAGTTTTGTTTTGCATTAGATCTTCCACACCTGGTAATCAATAACCACTGGCTAAATGAATGGGTAAATTTTATTTACTGCCAAACCAAACAAACAAAGTCTCCCTTACATCCCCATCAAATACACCATCCTCATCCCCTACTCCAAATGTTGTTATATCCTCTTCATCTGGATGACCTCTCAGCCCTGTTACCACTTGTGACAAAATTTAGGGGGCAGGTACACAGAGCTGTACTTGCTCCCAGTCAGAGTTCCATTTATCCTTTCTACTTCATGGTGCCCCGTGACACCGCCTAAATGGCCAGTCTTGAGGAGGAGGCTACAGTTATCTGATCATCTGTCTCCCCATGTGACCTACAGGACAGATCTTATTATCATCATTTCTCCACCCTGTGGACCTCAGTCCCCATAAGAAGGTAGAGCCTCAACCCCTAGATGCTCTTAGCCCACACAGCTCTGTATATCTCTCAACTGATTCGAACATGCCTTTTCTGAATCCCCCAAACTCTTCCAGAGCCTTTCTGGCACTGTCCACATCCAATCCACTGGCCAATCTTGTCTCCTTTATAACCAGAACATATTCTGAATCTGAATTCTTCTCCCTACTTCCACCTCCACTGCTACCACCCTGAGCTGAGCCACCACCGTCTCTCACCTGCATTACTGCAACAGACCCCCAATGGCTCTCCCTGCTTGGAGTCATGCTCTATCACCTCCCACCACCATCACCATGCCACCCATCCACACAGTGCCAGGTGATTCTGTTAAAAGGTAAATCACATCATGCCACCTCTCAAAAGCCTCCACTCGCTTCCCTCCACCCTCAGAATAAAATGCTAGTCCTTGCCACGGCCCGCGAGGCAGGGCTTCCAACAGCTGGCCCTGAGCATCTCTCCACACTCATCTCTTCCTCATCCAGTTCCAGCCACAGTGGCCTCCTTAGAGTCCCCCAAACCCAGCAAGCCAGCTCCTACCTCAGGACATTCGCTCTTGCTGTCCGTTCTGCCTGGACGCCTGGCCCACAGAGGTGGGCATGGCAGCCGCCCCCTCACCACACTCAGGCCTCAGATCATAAATTACCTCTTCAGAGAGGCCTTTGCAGACTGCCTTATTTGAAAGAGCGACAGCTGTCACTGTCTTCTCATCGTGCTTTAACTCTATTCACGGCACTTGCCACTCCACCATTACTTATTTGTTACTTCTTTCTTACCTTTCTCCCCCACCAAAATGGCTTCCTTAAGGCAAAGACTCTGGCCCACGGTGCTATCTCCAGGGCCTAGAATAGAGTCTGGAACCTAGTAATACCTCAATAAATAAATATTTGCTAAATGAATCAACTCATGAATCTCTCCTGTCTTCGTGCCCTGAGAACACCAACCCCATGGGAATAGGAACTCTATTTCTTCAGGGCATTTGGGACAAGAAGCAATTTCCCATGTCACTTCTGCAAGTAACCAGAGGAAGCAGGTTTTTTTTAATGTATGATTCATTTTTCATGCTCCTCCCAGCACTCCCTAGGATGGCATCAAATAGCTGGTTACTGTGAGTGCACCTCCCTGACCACGAAAGCGCAGGTCACCTGCCCTTCTGGTTGAGCCTCCCCACGTCCCTTGAGCAGAACAAAAACTGATTATATAGAATCCTCATTATAAATGCATTTCATCTATCCCTGAAAAAAAATGACTCCAAAATCTCTCAGGAAAATCTCTTTTCTCAATCAGGAAAAGAGTTTCATTACTGAATTTATGGAAGATGAGAATATTCCTTGGAGAACTTTTTAAAATAATTTCATCTACATTTTCCTGTCAGAAAGAACTCTTCACCTTTCTCCTCTTCCAATAATGAGTCTGGGTCTCCTAGGCTAGATATGTGCTGTCAGCTCTTAATGAATCAATACGATTTCTCAGGAAGCAGATAAGATTTAAAAGTCTAATCCATAATAGTGTACATTAAAAATATGAAGGTTAAAGAGGTTGTCTTTAAAGCTTTCATCATGGCTCTGAAATGGAAATATTCCATGAATCGATACATCCCTGAGAGTCAAACGTAGAGAAACGTATTTAGATTCAGATCAAAAGTTAAACATATCCCAAAGTTATCAGAGACCTGCTGTTGAAAAAGTCTTGCTTTACCCAGAGTGAAGAAAGTAAGTCCTGGAATCTGCTTTCTGGAATTTTCACTGATAGATTATAGTCTTGAAGGCAGCACTACAGCCCCATTCTGGGACACCTATAAAGGACAGTGAAAGGACATCCTCCCGGTGGGCAGAACTTCAAATAGTGCATCTGCTTCTTCATTTCACTTGGAAGGAGAAATGGCCAAAGGTTCAAGTCTATAACGATTCATGGGATGTGGCCATGTGATTCGGTTGGATGGTGAGGAACTCAGACAGAACGGGATTAGAAAATTAGTGAAAAGGAGGTCTGGGGAAGAGGCATGTGGATAGACTTCTCTACATGGGCAAAAATACTTAAAGATGTTTGTGTCCCATGTGAGTGCTCATCAGAGGGTGGTCTCAGCAGAGAAAGAGTTTAAAATCAAGTGGACAGGGTGACTTGGTCTGTTGATACCAGTCAGCCCTTTCCCCAAACACTCCTGTCATTGCCCGAAGAGCGGGTTCATGAACAAAGTAGCCATGGAATTAACACAGTAGTCTAGTATTTGTGACACACCACGACAGAAACACAAAATCTAAGATTGCAAATGTCATCATCAGCTTTGCACTCAGACTAATAGCTTATTGTACAGCTGATCATATAGCTCAGCACAGTCCCTACACAGAATAGAAGGAACACATATTTTTTTTTACATCTTTAATAGAAGGCAGCACTAAGTCTCTAACAAATTTTTAACTTGACAATTTAGTACCCTACTAAAGACTGAGTTCCATTTCACACATCTCAAAAGTGAAAAATCTAAATCCATCCAATGAACGTTAAATCTTTTCTAAAACTAAGCAGAATCTACGCAAGTGTTCCAGAAAAAAGTTGCTATGAGAAAAAGAAGAGGTATTTGTTACTTATTACAAATATGAGTATGATGGATGCAGGCAGCTGGAGGTCCTTATTTTGCCAATCGCAAAAGCATCAACCTCAGGACAATAGCTGTACAAACATCTGAAAGGACACAGGAAAGCACTTTCACTTCAAGCAGTATGGGACACTAGATATTCTAAAATCCCTCAGGCAATAGTTCAAACAGAAACTGGACTGACTGCAACAAGCACCATGCCATGCCTTGCTGAGCTCACAGCAAGCTGTCCAGGTCTGGTGCAAGAAGAGCAACAAGAGCAAGACAAGAGACTGCTCTTTGGATGCAGCCAAACTTTGAGACCTCCCCATGCTGCGGGTGAGGGTGGGGAGCCAAATCTTAGAAGTCTACAGCAAGCGCAACTCCTCAAGGAATGTCTTTTGTATTTCATAAGGTTCTTAGGGGCCTGAGGCTAGAGGTTTCAGGGGACTAGGCAGTAATGCAACATCACTGGGGGCAGAAACGGGCAGACACAGGACACGGGGGCCATGTTGTATCCCAGATGCAAAATCCACAAACAGGTGGGGGGGGGTAGGGGGTCAGGGGGAGAGGGGAGGCAAAACTATAAAGATCTCAAGAGGGTTTTATTATGCAAATCACAAAGACTTGTTCACCATTTCTAATAAGACAAGGGTCCCCTGATGATTTCAAAGCATCCAGCAGTTAGCTGACAACCTCCAGCTGCTGCGCCTTCAGGATATGCCATGGCCATCCTCTCCCCAGGCTGCTCCCGGCCAACGACTGGGCATGGTGGGGCATGAGGGCTGGGCCCTTCCTGCTCCATGTTCTGCTCATCTCCTGGGTTGTCTTTGCTCTGGGCCACCCCTTGGTCTAGCCAAGACATTTTCAGAGCCAAATTCCGTCTGAGCTTATTCCTGCCCCACCCTCCTTCCTGTTCACAGGTATCAGACCTGCACCATGGTCTGACTCCTTCCCACGTACTGCTGCTTCCTTGTCCCTGTGTCCTTCACAGACTTGTCTCCCAAAGAATCTCTTGCATGTCTAATTCCACCACGGAGCCAGCTCCTCAGAGCACCCGAACTGACTTAACAATCAACAATGCTATTTTGTATTGGCTTTTATGTGGTTTTTTAAGTAGGGGCTACTCTTATTGTCGTTACCGTGTACGTTAAATTTCATGAGCGCTGCGTAACTACTTATTTTTCAAAGCATTCATGTGACAAATACTAACATAGATCTTCGCTTTCATACACTAATACTAGTAAATTATTTAACATATATAATTGATGAGAATAAAATATTAAATAGAAACTATAACTGTTTACATATAGTTCAATAATTATATATACTTCTGTGGTTCCAGCAGCTCTCTCTCTCTCTCTCTCTCACACACACAACTTTACAGCTATTGATGTACTGAGCATAACATGCTCAGGGCTTTCAAAAGAAATTATTTTAATCAGAGAAATAAGTCAACGATCTTTTATTTTAATCAGAGAAGTAAGTCAACAATCTTCCTATTAGCCACAAATCAAATAATATTCTACATATGAACTGGGTAATTTTTACATTTGTAAGTGGGATTATGTTAATTATCATCAAACAAACATTCATTTATTTTGTTTCTTTAGCACTCTGAACACTACAACCAGGCAAAGCAGGCGAAGCTGCCTATGGCACCCTCTTACTTATTTTTAGTCTTTCCAAGTTCTGCTGCCCAGACGCCTTCTCCATCTCACCTCTACCTTAAAGATGCAGCCCAGGCTGTCCCCAAGTCCTTCACGTAATGTTCCCTCCAGCCCTCCCCTCCCTAAAAAGCAGGCTTTTAGGCTTCAGGCTTTTCCCCTCAACCCCCATCCCCAAATCCAGGTGCTTTATTCTCTTCTGAACTGTTTTCTTTTTTGATAAATGTGAGGATAACTTGCATCCTCTAAGGTGTTAACGAGTGACACCAGCTCATGGTACGCTTGCTTTTCAGGAAGAAAAGAATCCGAGCTGCAGTTGAAGTTGTCCTGTCCAGCTAACCCTGTGACCTGGATCTGAAGAGATTAACGGCAAAGCCTCATTGATTTGGTAAGTGAAACATTGCTGACTTCAGCTCTCCTGCCGAACCACAACTTTCTAACTATTCCTTGTCAAAATGTGTGTTACTGCAGGCTTTGTCTTCAAGATATTAATGCGAGGTAGCTGCTAAAGAATTGTGTGAAGACAAAAATTTCAAATAAGAGGGATGCACATGTAAACATTCAATTTGTCTATAAATAGTTAAGAAGCCCAATGTTAACAAACACTCTTTCACGAGTTTTAAAAATGCCAGCCATTGTTAAACTTACAAGTTCTGGGCCTACTTTCTGTTGTTGGGGCTCATTTAATAACATCTGATTTCCTTCTTAAAATTTATAATTAATTTACCAACCATTTAAGCTCAGTAACAAGCCTTCTTGAGAAAGATCCAGGCCAGCTCATGAGAACAACTGGATCTGGGCCATTTTATATAAACAAAGAATCATCTGACTTCATAAATTGTCAGGGGAAACATCATAGGAAGGAAGAGACGGAATGGAAAAATTAAATACTTCTGGCAATTGCTGGGCCCCTGTCTTTTAGCATACATTCTGTGATATAAGTTCCCACCATCTCTGTGAGTGATTTTTGTTTATTAAATGCTTTTCCCATACATTATTTCATTTAATTATCAAAACAATCCTGTGCTGTAGGTTTGTATTGGCTCCATTTTGCGGAAAAGGAAATGGCTGTTGGTAGAATTTCAGCAATTAATGTGAAACCCACATTTACCATGTGGCAGACTGGAGATCAGACCCCAAATGAGAACTCTACTACACAGCTTCTCTGAAAAATGCCACGTGGGCACTTTTTTCCCCCACTTAATACAATTATTCCAAAGAGGCAATAATGGCTGCTCATTTGTTTCTTAACCACAAAAAAATTACACATTGTAGGATTTAAAAGGTTAAAAGTAATAATTTACCTTTGTTCTCCAGATTGCTACATTTCTAGACAATTTAGAGAGAGAGAGAAAGAAAGAGAGAGGGAGAGATTTTCTGCTTTGTCCTGTGTTGTAAAGTTGTCTGGACTCCATTCTCACTGGTATTGTATGTCTCCAGCAGGAAACTCCCTTTTAATTTGCCATCTCTAAAAGTCTGTGGCATTGCAAACTGGACTACCATGTTAAATTCATTCACGCAACAAACATTCATCGAGCCCTGTTTATCATCCACAGTGCAGGAGGTGCTGACGACTCAGGTTCCCTGAGACATCCACTGTCCCTGTCCCTGTCCTCCACAAGTCCACAGTCTAACAGTGGTGCGAGAAGAGAAAAACCCAGTCATGGAACTCCAGACTCTACTGCAGACAGGACACGCTGCTGGGAGAGCAGAGGACATGGAGAAACGAGCTCAGCCTGCGACACTGGGAATGGTTCCCAGAAAGGAGGTGTGAGCTGGATTTTGACGAATATATACAACTTTATTAAACAAAGAAGGGGACGTGGGGGCATTACGGGCACAGAGGAAAAGAGCATGAGAAAAGGCATGGAGTAGTGGAAGGACCCGATGGATTTAGAAAAAGTAGACAACTTAAAATTATAAATCAAGGAAGACATTCTGTAAAAATGCACTGGAGTCAGAGCTAGAGGCACAGGGCATGAGGTTAGTAACGGGGCTCGCTGACATCTGCTCTGGGTTCACAGAGGCCTGTTTTCTTACTTTCTGTTTAGATGTGTTCAAGATTACCATATAACTGGGCTATAAGTAGGTAAACTGTCATTGCCACATGGGGCTCTTTTGCACTGTGATTTTTCTACTAATGGACCTCAGTTTACTTGTAAGTACCCATTTGTAGCTTAATGATGCCATGTGCATACTAACCTCTAACAGCAACCCACGGACTGTGAGATCCGTGAGGGCCTGGACTCCTGTTTTCTTCACTGCTGATTCCCCATCCCTGAGAGCACTTAAATGTTTGTCGACTTAACAAATGCACAAGTCGCATTTATGTCATGCCTTACAACGTACAAATCATCTTCACATCTACTACCTTCTTTCATCCTATTAACACCGCACATTAAAAGCAAGCACCATTTTAACTAGATGAGGAAGTTTTCCCCATACCTGTTTCCTCTGGCTCCCGTCACCACGGCCTTAGTGCTACGAGGGCAATGAGGAAGAATCGTACACATTCCCGCCTTTAGGACTACCACTGGCTCATCCCCATGACAGCCTTGCAAGTGTTTTTCCAAGTGAAAGGATATCTAGAAATCAAACAGCCCACAGCAGCAGTATTGATGATTTTGTGTTTTAGAGTGCCTATGCCATCTGTTACATCTGGCTTATAATAGAGTGATTGGAATTGGCAAATGATACCAAATGACAGTGATTATTCGAGAGTCCACAGGACCACCTGGAGGGCTTGTTAAAGCCCAGATTGCTCTCCCCTTCTTTCCTACTGAAAGGGTCTGCTTCAGCAGGCCTGGGGTGGGGCACAAGAACTTGTATTTCTAACAAGTTCTCAGGTGATGCAGAGGCTGCTGGTGCAGGGACCTCACCTTGAGAACCACTGATGGGGAAAATCAGTTTATTGATACTGGATGCAAAGATATAATAACACCGGCATAATTCCATTACCATAATTACCTCAGTATATACCCTGTGCCTTTATATTTAACTTTTTTTGTAAGTATTTTTTCCCCACATAAATCTTCAGTCAGATACAGAAATAAATGTTCAGATGCAGAAATAAATGTTCACTCGGATAAATTATTTTATGAAAACTACAGTTCCAGTCATCCTCTTGCTAGGTAAAATAAGTTAAAAGAATAAATAATACACAACACAAAAAGAGTGGATCATTGTAGAGAATTCGAATAACACTAATTGTTTTAAAATTAAACCTTTCAATTTAGAACCAGTTTATAGTGCCCATATAGAAACAGTAATTTGCTAAAATTCTAAATAAAATTTTCTAACTGTTTTATAGGAAATGAGACCCGTATTTCCAAAGGAATGGAATTTTCATTATAGAATCAAGTTACCTGGTTCATAAACTTAGTATGTAGAAGCTCCATGCTTCCTAAGGACAAACTGGAAAACAGCTGTTATGTCACTTCTCCTCCTCCAAACCTTAATTTCACAAAGACAAGCTAACATTTTATTATTTATAATGTAAGCGTTTCACAGTGTTTCTCATTATGAGACTCACCTTGTTTATTTACTTATTTTTTATTTTATTTTATTTTATTTTATTTTATTTTATTTTATTTTATATTTTTGAGACAGAGTCTTGCTCTGTCATCTTGCACCCAGTGGCATCATCATAGCTCACAGCAACCTCAAACTCCTGGGCTCAAGTGATCCTCCTGCCTCAGCTCCCCATGTAGCTGAGACTACAGGCATGTGCCACCATGCCCGGCTCACTTTTTTTTTTCTATTTTCAGTACAGACAGTGTCTTGCTTTTGCTCAGGCTGGTCTTGAACTCCTGAGCTCAAGCAATCCTCCTGCCTCAGCCTCCCAGAGTGCTGGGATTACAGGCATGAGCCACCGCGCCCAGCCCACCTTGTTTATTTTGAAGTTCAAAAGATGATGATTGCCTGGCCAGGTTAGGGCTTGGGAAGTTCTAGAAGTCAGTGAGTTCAGTTTCGAGATGAAATGCCATCTCTTGCATGTACCATATTAAATCTAGAAATTTATATTCAGATAGCTGTTCAATGATGTTCCATGTTACAACCAAGATATCTACACTTACTATGTGAATATGTGCACATATATATATATGCTGAAGAGGCTAAAGGAAACAAACTAAATCCTGCTTTCAAGAGTTGCTAAAATAAAATGTTCTTTGATTATAAAGTCCACGAGACTGGTTATGTTATCAGTTCAAATTCTATCCTCCAAGGCTGTAGCTTCTCAGGTGCACATACAAATACTCCTCAGATGCATGCAAAGCTAAGCCCTATAAAACAATAAAAACATTATTACAATACTCTGAGTTATTGAAAAAAAATGCCAAATGCAGACTCAGCAACAGAAAATACTACAGTAATAAACTGCTTCCAAAACTGCCACCAAAAATATTATATATTTCTAAGAAGATAACATCTCTGCAGTTACCTAATGGAGGCCAGAATTTTGAAGAATTATAAAGAGTTCCTATTCTTCATGTGTGGAAATAAGCCAGATCAGGAAGTAGTAGCTCCCATCAATTTTATAATATTTCAGAGTCAGAATTGTCGGCGGGGCAGGGTATGTTTCCTCTGAAGCATGTTCTCAGCACAAAATGTAATAACCCTAAGCATAGAGTCTATTTGGGGAACTCTCATTTAAAAACTCAAGAGGGAAGGTTAGAATCGAAACATCTGCTCAAGTGGTAAGACTCCTGCCTTCAACACTCTCACGATAGAAGGTCCTAAGAGGAATTTCATATTTCATAATAAAGGAAGCAAATGAGAATTTAAAGAACCACAAAAAAAATCCAAAACCAGAATTGTGTTCTCTTCTCACAAAAGGGAGAATAAAGGCAAAGAACACTGACCACTGTCCCCTCCAAACACAGGGCCAATCATTCGCGTCCAACCTCAGTCCATCCCTTCCCCTCGCCCTGTTCTGCTCTGCATTTCCCAGGATGACCCTGCAAGAGAACTCTCTCAGGTGCCCTTGCTAACTGGCTTCTGGTTAAGTTTGCATCACGGGATGTGTCAGGGGACTGAGGGCCAAAGGAGGGGAAACCCCACAGTGTGTCAGTCCTCTCTCTGCCTCCAGCAGGACCTTTAGCAATGGCTGTGTCTTCCTGCTTCTTCCTTAGGAGCTCCTTCCTTAGGAGTTATAAGACATATTCTCATTCATTTTCCCTCTCTCTCTCTCTTTCTCTCTCTCTCTCTCTTCCATTCCTTCTAACTTACAAAATCAATCCAGATGTAAAAGTAGAATATTCAGGACCTAAAACAGACCCAGTTAACCCACAGGTACTAACTTGGTACTTAGATAAGTTCTCCCCATCATCAAATCTGCCAGGCTACCAATTCTACACCTGTTGGACTGATAGCTGACCGAGGCTTGTCTCTGCATTGTAACCAGTGTTGCCATGAATAGGTGGGCAGTACCAATGCTGTGCTGGTACATTTCTACTGTTACAAATGGATTGAAGCCCTATCTACAAACCTGAGCTTCAGTGCCCCCATCTTAAGCTAGCATTAATTATACTGATTCAAAATTTTTGATTGAAAATTTTTTTTCATTGTAATGTTTGATTACAAAACTTCCAATGGTTTAATTAGAGATGCATGGGGTGGAGAAGGAGGGAGAAACCAAAAAAAAAGACATACCACTATGGAAATGTTAATTATTATTTTGAGGAGTCCAAATTCCACTCATTTCTGATACATACTTCCTGCTGAATAATTTAGCCAATGCTAATACAAAAATTTTCCATGTGTGTGAGGTGGAATGTCTTCTTCCCAAAGGAGATCTGTCCCCTGAAAGAGTTGTAAACCTTAACGTCACCAGTATAAGCATCGTGACTCCCCCATTTATGATCTGTTTGACCTCAGTCTCATTATTTAAGCCTCAGTCTCCACCTATGAAATGGTTTAATAATAGGACCTACCTCATGGGGCTGATGTGAAGATTCGATAAGATACGTACAATGTGAATGGCATTGCCTAGCATGTAGTAAGAAGTCAATAAATGTTGGCCATAATCTTATGGCCAGCTACAACTTCATGCCAGTAACTGGAAAGGAATACAAGAAGAAAAAATTGCTGACCCACATATTATTTGATTAAAATAGTAATATTTACAATAATAAACTGTCAGCCTAAAATATCCACAGAACACGTAAAAACCCCCCATTGTCAGCCTCAGCTTTCAACTAAAAGGTATGATTGAATTACTGTAGGTCAGTGTTCCCTCATTGGGCTTCTAGACCAAGAAAAGCTAAAGTTAGTTAAAACAGGGAAAGGAGAAATAATTCAGTGAGCAGCGGAATAACATTTGAAGCACAAGGTTCTGACAAACATCGGGTCCTCAGAAAACTATGTCCACCAGCCCTATTCAGCCCAAAGAGGGTTCAAGCAGGAGGCTTTCGATGCTAGTCCCAGATCCATACTAAGCAATAGCATTACTAAAATTCAAATCAAATTTTAAGCCCATCATTGAAGAATCTAGAGTTTTCCACTGAAAACATGGTCATTTTTTTCCTCTATGAAATATCAGTTTCTGTTCTCCTTCAGTGTCAGTTATATACCCAGGTAAATAAAGCTGATGGAATCATTTTAAGAAAAAAAAAAAACAGTTCTGGAGCCATAAAAACAAATAATTCTACTTTATATCCTAGGATATATCGGTATTTAGTATATCTGAATGGGAAACTTACATTTTCCTACCTTTTAAAAGCTAACATTTATTTCTCTATCTTATTAGGCATATTTTTTAAGAGATAAAATATATAAAATAGAGAAGATTGTGACACGGTATAATGATACACTGTAACTCAGAACAGAAGGTATATAAGTAATTCAACAGAAAATATTTTCTAAACTAAAACAAAATACACTATAAATATTCAAGGTTTTAAGTCATGTATGGTAAGAAGGGCTAAAGATGTTACCTTTTCTTTCCCCTTTGTGCTCTTAAGATTATTACCATCTGGTTGCATCAGACAGAACCTTAAGTAACTGTATTTGTCATTTAGAGAAACACAGAGCAAGAACCTGGACATTTTTAGTGGATTGTCCAAGGGAAAGGTGAGGAGGGGAAGTTTTCCAGAGGAAGACTTTCCCGTACTCACTCACTTTCCACAGCTTCCCAGAAAGTTCTCCCTGAGGTCAGGAGCTGATATTCAATGCCCTGCACTTGATGTTAAGTTAAGCACAAGAAGGAGGCTGTGCTTTTAAAATTCAGAGGCAGGAAAGGGACAGAAGCCACCTGGCAGGAACATCCCTATCCACCTCACTCTGTTCCCTTCTAATTAAGTACAACCAAGATACTTTATTATCCAGATTTATTCCCTTAACAAGTATCTTTTGTTGCTCTTTTTCTCAAGTTACAATGATATACTTTTTTTTTTTTTAGGTTTTTGGCTTCATAAATATTATCTGATTCCTTCAGCATCTTTTCCTATTTCAAAATGAGGAAAATTGGACATCTCAACTCAGTGGTCTTTACCTAACACTTTACAGGGAAGCAAAGGACTACAAAGAATCACACTTTATGTTTGCATATTATTTCACATTGAACAAAAGCCTGCAAGACTATCTTTTGCTTCTCATAACAAACATATAAGGTAGGTGAGAAAGATATTACTGTTATTCATGTTTTCAGACAGAAACTGAGCGTCTGGAAAATAATTGTTAATATTGACTCCCTGTGTATGTGTGGATGGAGGGACAGAAAAGTGGGGAATGGTTAAATTTCTCATATAAGGTCTTACAACTATTAAGTGACAGAATTTAAATTCCTTCCAGAATTTCTGACTCTGGATTTTGTACGTACAAATTGACGACTGTTCCACTGTGAAATGTGACTTAGAGAGATTTAGCAATGCCAGTACACATCACTGAAAAGCATTAAACATTTAGATGGAGGAGAAACATTATCTAAGAGGTTTAATATTTATACTATCCATAGCTAAAGGCAAATAAATGTATAAACCTGATATCCAGTAAAGACCATGAGAAAGATACTGAAACAGGATGTAAAAGAAAATAATTGTATATCATCCTCTACAACTAATATAAGATTGTGCAACTAATATGTATTGACTCAATATTTAAAGTAACTAGTTAGTTAGTTGGAAAAATGACACATGAAATGATTTAAAAAGTTAATTCAAAGATGTATAAGTAAGACTTTTCCATAATCTTCAATTTCCTTCCTCAGTTTCTTCTGTATCCTTCTAAATATTCTGTATAACACATTTACAAGCATATACACACACACACATACACACACACACACAGAGGAGCTTTGGGCTTTTGTTTTTGTTTTTGTTTTTTTTACACAAATAGCAACATAATATATAACTGCTTTGTTCATTAAGAATATATTCTGGCATTTTTCTAAATTAACATATATAAATCCACTTCCTTACAGAATTATATAGGCTTTTTTTCCCAACAAAAGGACTTAAGATCCCCAACTATTAATTTCCCTATCATAGCATTTTTCAGGGACATAAATTGCATCACTGGAAAACAAAAGCTTTATTTTCGTTAAACTAATCCACACCAAGTCTGACGTATTTTTAACAGACTTAAATAGAAGCATATAATTAAAAACGTACTCTAAAAATTTCAAAATTCTAGAAGCCTCTATTCATTCATCTCTTGAAGGAGAATCAGAATCCTCAGAAAAGCTGCACTGAGCTATTAAAATGTTAATAGGAATTTAGCCCTTAAATCTTAGTACACATGGTCCAAGCAGAAGTCTTTAGGGAAACTAAAAACCCTGTGAGCTATTCTCTTTTCCTCTCTCTCTCTTTTTGAGCCAATGTTCATACATTATAAAAAACAAAAAATCTAAGAAGTCAGGGCTCTATGTACATAAGCATAGAGATTTCATACGTATTCCATGTGATTTGGGGTTAGAACTTAACCCAGAACAAGCTTATTTACTTCTTTACTAGAAAGCATATGTAAAAAAAACCAAAAAACCATCAATATAAACTCTGCAGAAAATAACAAATATTCAAAGAGATAGAATATGATAATAGGAAATATGCTACTTAGCCCCTTTGTACCCAAGTGACATCAAAATACAACTCTTGCCTCCCAGAGTGAAACTCAGAAAATGAATCAACATCAGGGTTAACATCTTACTGCCCGTCCATGTAAACTGAAAAACAGTAATGTCACCACGGAAAATGTGTGAGTGGGCCAAATTAGATTGGTCACCAAAAAAGTATCCTCTGGAGTGTCAGATGGACGGTACGTGCAAAATTCCTATAGAATTCAGTAAACTACCAAATGGAAACAGAGCATTAAAGATGCTTTGGGACTTCGGAAGTATGTGCAAGAAAAAACATTTCCCCTGTTGCTTTTTAACTTTGCTGACAGAGAAATAAGCGTGGAGTTTGACTTCTGCTTCCAATAGTGGTAAATTAAGTCTTTCAATCCAGTCCTCTCATAGGGCAATTAGAAAAAAATGGACAATGCATTTAAAGAAATAGCCCATTGAAGGCACCACAGACCTCACAAGTGCAGTAAAGATTTACTGGGAGGGGCATACAGGTAAATGTACCCCAAATATGAAGCAACTTCTTCCCACAGAACTTGTATTGACTCCAGAGCAGGGACTGGGAGACTGAAGGCTGAGCAGGATTAACAATAGCTCCTGGTGCTCAGGCCACAGAGTCTGGTATCCAGGGCCTACAGAGGGTTGGGAACAGCCCTGCTGAACTCCATCACTTTTGGCTGGGATCTCTAAAGGGTGTCCCTTAGGAGCAAGGGTGAACCACAAGTAGGCCCTCAAAGGGGCTGCAACTCAGCTTTGAACTAGTGCAATACCTGAGACTGGAAAAAGGTAATCTTTGCACTTACTAGTCTCCCCAGGTTTCCTAGAGTACTAGCACCTCCAAGCAACTGACACAAGCACATATAAATCCTGTTAAAATATTTCGTCTATATTAGTTATCAATTGCTACCCTAAACATTATTCCAATCTTAGTGGCTTAAAACGAGGATATTTATCATGTCACAGTTTCTGTGGGTCAGGAATCTAGGAGTAGCTTAGTCCAGCGATTCTGCTTCAGGATTTGCAACAGGCTGCAAGCAAGGTGTCCAGTGGAGCTGCAATCATCTAAGCCTTGGCTGGGTCTGAAGCAGCCACTTCCAAGTTCACTCCCATGGTTGTTGGCAGGAGGCTTCAGTTCCCCACCCTGTGGGCCTCTCCATCCGGCTGCTCACAGTGTGGCTTCTCCCAGAGGGATCCAAGAGTGCAAGAGAATGGAAGCCACAGTCTGAAAAGTGACATACCATTACTTCCACCATATTCTGTTAGTCAGAAGCAAGTTACTGGTCCAACTTACCCTCCATAAGCGAGACTACACAAGGATGGAGTCACTGGAGCTGTCTTAGAACCCGGCTGCCTCATCATGCTAGGCCTCAAATTATTTTTAGAAACAGTTCTGCAAATACACTATCCATATATAATCAAAGGTAACCAAGAACACAGAAAAGATAAAAAGAAAAATCCAGTAGGAACAACGGACAACAGATCCACAAAGCTTCAGATATTGGAGTTGCATTACAAGACAGAGGGTTTAAAAACTGCATATTTATTCTGTTCATTGACAAAGAAAATATGATGAATTTTGACAGATAACTCTAAACCAAAAATATGTAATTAATTATGTTAAGTTCCAGATTTCTATTTCCAGGCATGCTGGTGTGACTGGGACGGGACTTACCATTTTGTCATTAGCAACTAGGACACTGGACAAACTATAAGAAATAAGTTTTCAGACATCAAAAAACAGGCAATGCAAAATTGTATTCCCTAGGCTGAGAGAAACAAAAAGGTGATCCTTATACCTACCCAGTGTAGAGGCAGAGAGAAGACACAAGACCCTGGATGAAAGAGTTCATTACTCATAGCAAAAGCAGTAGCCATCATGTCAGCATAGTCATGTCAATTCCAAGCCCAGTTCTTAAAGGCAGAGTGGATAGACAGATGATGCCTGCACTCACAGTAGACACACCAAGCTTAAAGAAGCCACCACTTTATAACAAGCAGTAAGCAATCCTGCTCTTTTTCCTGAATGGAGACACTATCTCATCCCTCAAGATTGCTTGCTGAAAATACAACCTTGATAGGTCGTATTTGTCCAGGTAAAGAGTGGTCAGGACTTTAAGTTCTCGGCATCCCCAGCAAGGCATGTAGGACCAACGGAAAAACTGACCTAGTCTAATGCTCAGTGCATCTCATGTTAGCTAGATCAGAATATCTCTAAAAGCTGAATTATTCTTTGCAAACTTAAGAAACCAGACTGTTTGTACTCAAAATGTTTATTAATAAAGATGATTAATGCTAAGGCTAGAGTTTAAACAATATATCCAAAAGGGTTTCTTTTTTTTTAATTTTTAGCTTAAGAAATGTAAGTATTGCACAGTATACTTCTTTTACAAAAGGAAATTTAAGATTTAACTATATTTAACCATAATTCCTTTTTTTCCCAGCTTCCTTTACTGGCATATAAGTAATACTTGATCAACAAACAGAATTCCAAGGGAGCTTAACTACCTCTTCCTCCCATATTCACAGGTGTTAACTGTTATTCACAAAAACTTTGTCATTGTCTGATACAGTATTTATTGCAACATCTATGAAGGCTACACAAGATAGCTGGCTGGAAAACAATTTGAGGAAAATCCACAGCAAGAGATAGTTCCAATTATTAATACATCCAGAGATAATTCTAACTAACCCAGTATAAGTTTAAAAAAAAAGAAGTGAAATTTGTGCATGAGTATAAAATCCATTCATATGCTATGGAGTATATTAGTATAGAGTAAAAAGTAATTTATAAGTTTAATATACCATATATGTGATAGCTGTTGAGTTGTTCCACACTGTGGATAGAGTTCATACTATTATGTTACATATTTTACTTGAGTCTCGTAGAAGGAAAGAAGGATTGCCGGTCATGAAATGATATCATGTTATATTTCTTATTAACAAGATAAGGTATATTTCTATATTTTACCTTTATTGAGACTATATTTTAAATGATTTTAATTCTAAATATATATTTACTCTATAGACACTGTAGTCATTTAAACACAGGAGCCTATCTATCTCTTAAAATTGCTAAAATAATAAAAATATTCAAGAGAAGTATTTGCCAATTCTTGTAAGGAGTTTGCAGAAATATCAAAAGTTTAAACAATGTTTATAATTTTACCATAAGTAAAGAGGTATAGTTATTTCCAAACATAATGTTTAATACATTTATATATTTCAGGAAAAAATTGAATGAAAATAGATATTTGTAGGTTGAGTTATAATTTAAATGAATGATGAAAATGACACTTGAAGGCAATTTTGAATAAATCTCTTATAAAGCAAATACTCTTTTCATAAAATAAGTGTATTTTTATAAATCAGACTTGTTTAAAGCAAGGTATATCTTTATATGCTTTATAAATATTTGCAGAATGATATTCAATATCATAATCCCTGAAGTCTCATGAAATCATTCTGTAATATGCTCATGCCAAGATTATTGAATAAGCATGAAAAAATTTTGAAGATACTTGCACATTTGGTCATTGTGATGTGTAAAATCTGGCAGGTACATTGAAATTGGTCTGACTGTGTAGTTGGTTTTAATGCCTGACCATCATTACCCTACAAGTAAAACCTCATCGGCCTGCTGTCCTATTTGGTGTCCATGGTTTTCTCTGATTAGTTGTTTCATATACAAAGGATTATTCAATGTGGGCAGTACTCCAGCCGGACATTCTTACTCCATGACTAGAGATTTTTATTGCACATACATGTTTCATGAGCAGCAATATCACATTTTAAATGTTTTAGAATGTTTCTTCAGCTCATCTAGACACAAATCATAAAACAATCAAGATCAAAATGTTATTGTTATTGAATGCCCAAGGTATAATCATATATTGTTAGAAAAGTCTAAGCATTTTATTTTAGAACTTTTTCAGGATTTTCTTAGAGCACTTGTGTCATCTAAAGCTCCCTAATGCAGAATTCTCTCCCTCAGAATCATTCTTTTGCCGGGACAATTCTCTATGTTACGCTTCCAATTTATTCACTGAATGCTTTTCCTTATGAATGTGTCCATTAAAATTCTCATCTGCCATATGATATAAGATTCCATTTGCTCTAAAGTCATGTACTGATGGAATATCATTTTAATTTATGATTTAATAGCATCCAGTTCAATAAGACAAGATCAGTCTATTCCATAATAATAATGTTTCTTTATTGCTATTGATACAATGGTTTCTCTTAAAAGAAAAATCCTACATTCATTAACTCATTCGTCAAATTTATTCACTGATTCCTTCTCTGCACACAGACTTGGCTCTGTTACTTAGCTCTACTAAACTTAGTAGTAACACTGCTATAAACTATTCATTAAAATGTCAAATATTTATTGCCTACTATGTGCCAGGCATTGGTCTTTTAAGACTAATAAAACATAAACCAGGCTATTGTAAAGCCACTTGGAGTCTCCTAGGGGAAGAAGAGGCAGAAACATAAAAGAATAATCATAACATGAGGTGCTAAGTACAATAACTGAGGCACATAAAATTTATCTTTCTGTTTATTCAATGCCTCCTTCAACCAAAAATTGAAGTGGCCTAAAAGTGGCTTACTAAAATACACACACTATAAAAGGGTATAAATAAATAAACTGGGACTAAGGGAAAATATGAATAAATGATAAGTAAACAGTAAAGCCAACAATAAGAGTACTATAGTTTACCATGTACTGCTACTGGAGGTGCCAAAGGGCATGACATTTACGAAGGAAAATTTGCTAATACTTAGCAAAATACAAACAGCTACCAAAATTATGTATTACATAAAGTACACTTTGACCCAGTAGTCCTACTTCTAAAGAATTTAACTTATAGCTATATCTCACAAATTTAAAGTAACATGAATAAATTTATTTATTGTATACTGTTTCTAATAGTAAAAGAAATAATCCAAGAGTCCATCAGTGAAGTCTAGTTAAACAGCATACAGCACCTCTATTCAGAGGAAAGCCTTTCTGCCGGAAAACAAAATGAGAACGTTCTCTATGTGTTGAAATGGAAAAATCTCTAGGTTCCACTTTAGGTAAAGAAAGCAAGATGGAGAAGAACACACAGACACACACACAAACACACAACCCTTCATGAAGGTAAAGAGGAAGGGAAATAATAATACGTATTTATCCAATTTTCCCAGCACCATTTATTGAAGGGACTGTCTTTTCTCCATTGGGTATTCTTGGCGCCCTTGACCGTATATCCATGGGTTTATTTCTAGACTTTCTATTTTGTTTCATTGGGCTATAGGTCTGTTTTTATTACAGTATCATACTGTCTTGATTACTGTAGCTTTGTAATATATTTTGGAATTAGGGAGTGTGATACCTCCAGCTTTGTTCTTCCTGCTCAAAATTGCTTTGGCTATTGTGGTTCCAAATAAATTTTAGAATTGTTTTTTCTAATTCTGTAAAAAAATGCCATTGGGATTTTGATAGGAATTGCATTGAATGTATAGAGTGCTTTAGGAAGAATAGACATTTTAACAATATTAATTCTCCCAATCCATAAACACCAAATGTCTTCCAAAGGAAAGAAAAAAGGGAAGGAGGGAAGGAAGGAAGAAAGGGAGAGAAGGAGGGAAGTAAGGAAATTGTAACTATGTGAGATGATAAATATGCTGATTAGCTTGATTGTGGTGATCATTTCACAGCGCGTACATATATCAAAACATCAAGTTGTATACCTTAAACATATACAATTTCTATTTGCCAGTTATACCTCAATAAAAAAATAAAGCTGGAAAAAAGAATATATATTAATATTTACTTTTATATACATAAAAAAACACTGGCAAGACATAAGAAACTGCTACAAAAGGTTGTCTATAGGGAGCAGAGGTGGCTGGTGAGCTGGGTAGAGAAAGCAGTGGGAACAAATCTTCCCAATATATAAATTCCTACAATTTGTTTTTTACTTTTGGATATCACAAATGCATAATCTATTCCAATAATATTTTAAAAAGAAAAATGTATACAATACAATAATGTACGATAGCATATAATTACTAGAGGAAAGCTGCACATTAGCTCTGAACTTCCTAGAGTTCATACCAAATGGAGAACTGCATTGTCTGTTTCAAAATTCAGATTTCCCCAATATTAAGACCTGAAAGGAATTTCTCCATTGTGTTCTCATTAGTTGGATATTTTCCGTTGCAGTGAAGGAGAATCTAAGCAACATTTAAAAAATACATATGGTTGCAAATCATTTCTCTTCTTAAAACTCTCAGTCTCCTCCAATTTACTCAAAATAAATCCAAATCTCTCACCAAGGTCTGTGACACCCGACATGACATGGCCCGCACTTACTTTCCTTCTATTCTTCCCTTTGATCATAAGGCTCCAACAGCACCAGTCTCCCCTCTGCCCTTTGACCTCTGCCCTTTGAGCTCCTGCCTGTCTCAGTGCCTTTGTGCTCACTGTTCCTTTCTGCCTTCAGTGCCATTCTCCCAGGTAGTGTTTGCACAGCTGCCTCCTATCGTTCAGTTCTTAGCTGTCACATCATCCTCTCAAAGAAGCTGTCCCTTCCTACTGTCAGTAAAGGAGTACCACCTTGTTCCCAGCCACTCTCAAGTCCATCCTACTGGTTTTTTTTAATTCTCTATAGCATTTATTATAGTCTGCTATCTTATTTTTTCCATTTTTTTATTTCAGAATATTACAGCAGTACAAATGTTTTGGTTACATGGATTGCCTTTGTACTGCTGAGTCAAAGCTATAAGTGTACCCATCACTCCAATAGTGTACGTTGTACCCATTAAGTATGATTTTCACCCATGCCCTCCTCCCATTTTCTACCTGCATGATTTCTGTTGAGTTTTACTTCCATCTGTGCACATGAGTGCTGGTCAGTTAGT
>CAUYMX010042858.1:0-45071 GCA_963573855.1 Lepilemur septentrionalis
TGGGCTCAAGCAATCCTCCTGCCTCAGCCTCCCGAGTAGCTGGGACTATAGGCATGTGCCACCATGCCCGGCTAATTTTTTTTTCCTCTATATATTTTTAGTTGTCCAGCTAATTTCTTTTTATTTTTGGTATAGACAGGGTCTCGCTCTTGCTCAGGCAGGTCTCGAACTCCTCAGCTCAAATGATTTTTTATTTTTTTAAAAATAGAGTCTCGCTCTGGCTGGAGTGCTGCATAGCTCACGGCAGCCTCAAACTCCTGGGCTCAAGCAATTCTGCCTCAGCCTCCTGAGTGGCTGGGATTACAGGTGGGTATCACCATACCTGGCTTACATTCAATTTTGAGCCCATCTCTTCACTATTTCTTCATCTACTTTAGTTTTTATTCACTTGACAGTCTTGGATAATTCTGGTTCAATCCATTCCACCTTTTTCCTCTTTCCCAGTCTCCTCAGACTCACAGCGGAAGAACTGAAACTCAGAGAAGACTCAAGACAGTGCACGCCAAGCCTGCCTTCACCTGTGGCCAGTTTAAATCTGGAGAGAAACTCACTACTGTCTCTCATCAGCCTCCATTCTACCGAATGGGTCGAAAAGCAAGGGCAGAAAGAAGGATTGGTGTCTAAGGTGGCAGCCCAGAAAGAACAGAGGCAATGTATGTGAGAGTGTGATACAAATGCTGTTACTACACACTTCTCTGTAGCTGGTGATGGAAAAAAGAGAATCATTAGGAATGTCCCAGGATAAACTTCCTACCATTAATGGTAGAACAACTCAAAGCAGTACAGGCATCTGAAATATCTTCTTAGTATTGAAAAAAAGTACATTATAATAGGTATTTGATGGGTGATTTATACAACACAGACTTGAATTTCCTCTCACAAAATCCTATTCCTTCACACAAAGCAGTTCTTTTCTTTTCTTTTGAGACGAAATCTCACTCTGTTGCCTGGGTTACAGTGCAGTGGCATCAGCCTAGCTCACAGCAACCTCAGACTCCTGGCCTCAAGCAATCCTCCTGCCTCAGCCTCCTGGATAGCTGGGACTACAGGCATGCACCACCATGCCTGGCTATTTTTTTCTATATATTTTTAGTTGTCCAGCTAGTTTCTTTCTATTTTTAGCAGAGATGGGGTCTCGCTCTTGCTCAGGCTGGTCTCAAACTCCTCAGCTCAAACGATCCTCCCGCCTCAGTCTCCCGGAGTGCTAGGATTACAGACGTGAGCCACTGCGCCTGGCCTCGAAGCACTTCTTGAGCATTAAAAAGACCACACTATCTATCCTATCCAGATTGTTTTCAATCTCAACTAAACTTTCTGGGGAAAGTTCAAGACTGTGGAGTGAAAGTTACAAAGTGCTTAAAACAAGGGGCTATTTGTGGCACTCTAAAGGAAGACTGAGACCAGTATGCACACTTGATCCTGAGAGGTGATGACACTGTTGGAAATGCTAGCATATTTCAACGGTTTCTGACAATGAGAGTGCTTTCATGAAAAGATTTAATACAACATGTATGTGTAGTCCCCCCCTCCACTAGAAAGTCTAGACTATTATGGCACGAAGATGCATGTGAGGGGAGCGGATAGTTTACATACTTTTTCAGCTCCCTTGTGCAATAATGGCTTCTCACTTACAAGCCCAGGGCGGGCAATGACGTGGAACTTCTAACTTTCCTCCTCCCCCAACAGCAAGATAAAGTGAAAGTAAACGGGAGCTTGGAAAATTACTGGTGTTCTTCCTCATCAAGGCACATGAGAAAAGTGGCAGAAGATTAGACTCATTACATTTCATTTCTTTTCAGTATTGCTTGTGCTCACAGCTTTCCACTGCAGAACTCCTAGAAGGAATTTTCTGTTTTATCCTTTTAGAGTAAAGACTTTTATAGTTCGTTTTTCTGCTTATGGTTGCTCTAAAAGGCAGAGACGTGTGAAAAAGCTTTGTGATCCATTTCAATTTACATTTCTATGAGAAAGATCACTTATTCTTTAACTGAAACTAGACGTTTACCCCTGTTTATTTATTCACTGGAGGCAGTAACATGCTTTTACTGAGAGGAACTGGGCCATTTCCTACAGTGTTCTTCCTGCCTTCAAATTTAAGTACGACATCAATATTTTTCTATTTGGGGGAATTTTATTTCGGACAGTTATGTGCTGCCCTCACAGGGGAGATTAGATAATTTACTTCGCAACAGGCTGTAAGTTCAAACATCTCTAGTTCTGATTTCTTGAAAAGGAAACAAAGGCTGACGCAAGAAAGGCATTACAATGGTTGATACAAACGGCTGATTTCAGCGTTTGTCTCAGTTTCTTTCATACACCTGATTATCAAAGACAGTTGGCGGGCTTATTCCTGCTGGATTGGATTGTTGGGTGGATTGTCATGTTTTTTTGTTTTTTTTTTTTGAGACAGAGTCTCACTCTGTTGCCCGGGCTAGAGTGCCATGGCGTCACCCTAGCTCACAGCAACCTCAAACTCCTGGGCTCAAGCAATCCTGCCTCAGCCTCCCGAGTAGCTGGGACAACAGGCATGCGCCACCATGCCCGGCTAATTTTTTCTACATATTTTTAGTTGGCCAATTAATTTCTTTCTATTTTAAGTAGAGACGGGGTCTCGCTCTTGCTCAGGCTGGTTTCGAGCTCCTGACCTTGAGCAATCCACCGGCCTCGGCCTCCCAGAGTGCTAGGATTACAGGCGTGAGCCACCGCGCCCGGCCTCGATAATCATGTTTTGCAGGAAAGGTTTCAAAGCCTGGAACTTATGAAGAAAAGAAAAAGGTTTGATAAGTAAGAATGTGAGTCCTATGAGAACAGAGACTTGCTCCCCCCCCCCCCACTGTTGTATCCCTGGGCAAAGAACAATGCCTGGCATATAACGAATGCTCAATAAATATTTGTCGAATAACTGGAAGAGGAATTATTTTGTGTATACAGGACTAAGCTATTCTCAAATACTTTCAAAACTATTTAACAATAACTGTCATATAACTTATTTTGAGGTTAGGATATCATTTCTTCATTAAAAGCTATTATTTAGCATACTTAATTAACTATTTTTTGGGGAGAGGAAACATGAAAAAATAATATATGAGATAAAAATTTCAATTTATAATGCATTTAGCTAAAGGGTTACTACTTATTAGGCAACTAAAATGAACTACTCATATGTTATTAGGAAGGAGACCCTGCCCTCAAGCAGCTTGTGATGACTCTCGTAGGGAGACAGACACAGACAGTGTTCATAAGTATTATCAAGGGGCCAGAGTGAGCTCCGGGGAGGGGAAGCACTGTGAGAAATGCATCCTTGTATACTTATTGCCTAGTAAAGAGTGGATACTTAATATTTGTTTAATGTGTGAATGAAGAAATTATCTCTTCCACAACAGAGCATAAATCTTTTGAGTTTAAAATAAAGGAAAAAACCAAAATAAGTAAATAAACAATATGGTGTTTTAGTGGGTCAAAGGAAGTGACCATATCTAGATCAGGGAGGGTGGAAGAAATCAGGAGCCATAAAGGAGGTTGGGTTGAAGAGTGACTTTTTAGGCCCAAGGAATGAAATGAATAAAGGCTTGGAGAGGAAAGGGAAGATGGAGAGCAGGTATCGGAGAGTGGAGTAGCCAGGTGTCACCGCAACAGGGTTTGGTGGGAGGTGAGGTTGGGAGGCTGGGCTTGGGTGGGCAGGGCTGCTGGGCAGGCAGAGGGAAGCCAGGGGCTCACCAGGGAGCAGCCTGATCGGGGAGACGAGTTGTACTGGGATGGTTAGTCCAGCACTGGTACAAAGCTGGGACAGAAGAGGATCAGACTAAAGGCAGTGAGACCACTGAACTTTTCTATTCTAGGTGGAAACAATAGCTACAAGGCTCTTACCTAGGAGATGGCAGAGGGATTAAAAAACAAATTCCAGAGACATGAAAAAACGGGAATGGAAAGGACAGGTGGTTGCTTAGACACCGGGTAGGGGGTGGGGTGGGAGACTAGGGAGGCGGAACAAAAAATGACTCCAGGGCCAAGCCAGCGTCACTGGGGAAACTTTTCACAGGAATAAGGAAGGTGGCAGGAACAGCCATTTTTATTCAGAATGAGGGTGGGGAGTGAGGTTGGATTTCTTTTTGTTTTTCTTTTTTGCTCGCCCCCGGCCCCCCGTTGGATTTTAAACAGCCTCAGGTGCAGAGGATAGCCAGTGGGGGACGTCCAGTAGGCAGTAGAAAACCTGATGATGCTTATACAACAGCGTGAGCAAGGTGCTTTGTTTTGCTTTGTTTTGTTTTTATAATGATGTATTCATTTGAATAGGTTATACTGCCACATTTGACAATTAATTTGAAAATTAATTTTCCTTTCCATTTTTAATTGCTTATTTTATCTCTCCAGAGGTAGCCACTTATTTGCAGAAAAACCGTCTCAAATTGTGGCTAGTCTCTCACTCAACAACAATCAACACGGAAGACTTGTGTGACCAAATATGTGGGTTTCCTTCCCCACGTACCACATAAGCTGGGTGTCCAATTCAATTTTGACACTATCTACCTGGAGACAGCACCAGATTCCACAGGGTAAGGCCCACAAGAGCCCCCACCCCTTCAGGCACTAGCCGTAAGTCTGGGCCTCTGGCACTTCTGACCCACCAGCTTCAAGATGGGGTTCCCATAACCCCCTCTTTGGGTTTGATTAATTGGCTAGAGCAGCTCACAGAACTCAGACACCCATTTACCAGTTTATTATAAAGGATATTACAAAGGATACAGATGAAGAGATGCATAGGGTGGGGACCGTGGGGACCGACTTACAATTAAACAAGGGGAGTCAGAGAATTTTTTTTTTCCTTTTTTTATTTTTTTGAGACAGAGTTTCACTCTGTTGCCCAGGCTAGAGTGCTATGGCGTCAGCCTAGCTTACAGCAACCTCAAACTCCTGGGCTCAAGCGATCCTCCTGCCTCAGCCTCCCGAGTAACTGGGACTATAGACATGCACCACCATGCCCGGCTAATTTTTTATATATATTTTCAGTTGGCCAATTAATTTCTTTCTATTTTTAGTAGAGACGGGGTCTTGCTCTTCCTCAGGCTGGTTTCGAACTCCTGACCTTGAGGGATCCACCCGCCTCGGCCTCCCAGAGTGCTAGGATTACAGGTGTAAACCACTGAGGCTCGCCCAGAGAATTTCTTTATGGCCAGCTCTAAGACAGAAAGGCAGGGGAAGATTCCTGCCTTGGGGAGAAAGCAGCAGTTGAAAGGAGGGCAGGAGACGGTCAGAGAGACATATTCTGTTTTCTGAAGCTTGCTTCTGAGGCCTATCGTGCCCCAACATTATAACAAGAGCTATGGGAGTTATAAGCCAGAAACTGTGGATGAAAACCAATATGTATATATATATTAATATATGATATCACACTACTGTTTGCAGTTTCCTGAGTATTATCCTAGAGATAGACTGTATATAAGTTTTTTTTGTTTTTGTTTTTGTTTTTTTTGAGACAGAGTCTCACTCTGTTGTCCGGGCTAGAGTGCCATGGCATCAGCCTAGCTCACAGCAGCCTCAAACTTCTGGGCTCAAGCAATCCTTCTGCCTCAGCCTTCCGAGTAGCTGGGACTACAGGTATACACCACCATGCCCAGCTAATTTTTTATATATATATATTTTTTAGTTGTCTAGCTCATTTCTTTCTATTTCTTTTAGTATAGATGGGGTCTCATTCTTGCTCAGGCTGGTCTTGAACTCCTGAGCTCAAATGATCCGCCTGCCTCGGCCTCCCAGAGTGCTAGGATTACAAGTGTGAGCCACCACCCCCGGCCTATAAATGTTTTAATAAAAAAGAAAATAAAAAAATATTTTAATGTCTCCAGGAGACTTTTGTATTTTTGTTGATAGGCTAAAGAAGACTCGCATATCTCTGAGACAGAAGGAAAAGAACAAGAAGAAAGAGAGATTGAAGAAGCAAATTGAAGAAGAATTGCTGAAGCAAGTTCTGAGAGGAGACAGGAGGGGACAGAATCAGTGATGTTGGTGTACGTTTTAGGAAGAAGAGCGGACCCTCTTCAGAGGTAGGAAGGGCAGGTTGATGGCAATAGAGATTTCTGATGTTGCATCACTTAGATGGCCCAAGTCTGGTGATGGCAGAGATGCATGTTAAACTAGATGCAAAAAAGATTTTTTTATATCCTTGAGGAGGATGCAAAAAAGATGTAAAATAGTTACTGTGGACACTAAAAAATAACACAGAACTGTCAGATGCAAATATCAATCTGAAAAGGTTTATTTCGATGATTTATAAAAGAAATACCACCATAGCAACTTAAAGCTATTTACAAATTTAAAAATAAATTTACATAACTGTATTCACATCATATTACACTAAACAGTTGGAGTTAAAATGTTTCAGGTAGTGTTGAACAAACACAGTAAAACATAAACCGAGTTTTAAGTCACACAGATGCCCCCGGCATGCTCAACAAGCACTGGAAGATGGTCCAGGAAAAAAACTGGAAAAATAATGGGAACCAGCAGTAAAGATGATTACACACTGGTCCTGGGTGATGTGGCTTTTAAAAGTCACTTTAAACTGCAACCAGAAGCTTATAGGAAGACAGACTGAACAAAAAGTTAAGAGTTTAAAACATTTTTTAAATTCTCATGTAGCTTAAAAAACACAAAATTTATATATATTCTGATCCATGTGAGAGTAGTTTTAAACAAGGATGATAGTATCTGTGATTGGGCATGACGCTTTTCTTTTGCAGGTTACAAGCCAGTCCATATTCTACTGTGCTGGGAAGGGGACGTAGCTGTGGATGTCAGTGCTTCTGCCTGCTCAGGGCTTTATCTACACATTAATAGCCCTAGGGGGAGAACACCATCCAAAGGCTTGACAAAGACCCTGGGCTTGGGTGTTGCCTCTGATAAATGCTGGGCACTCTGTCCCTGAAGCCAGGGAGGGCATGCTTGGCAGCTGCCCAGGCATGCTTCCCTCAGTCCGGTTGCCAGGCCCAATTACACAAGGCGTGGCAGCTCCATGGAGAGGCTAAAGTTTGACCTAAGTGTTAGAGAGAGCTGATAAATAATTTTTATGAGGAAAGTGGACAAAACCAGGTGTTTATCAATAATACCTGAGAATTATCTGGTTTAATTAAGCAAAGGTAGTGGGGGGTCCCTTTCAGTTCATTCCCTTAAATATGGCCCTTAAAAGAAATAGAACTCCCCTACTTCATGCTTCCTGGTAGCCAGGTATGTGAACCTGAAGTATAAGTTCCAGCATATATATTATTCATAATTAAAAATAATTTATTTTACTAATCTGGCAACTAGTGACATTTCATGATTACAAGCTTTAAAAATTTAATACAAGTACAATTTTTAAAAATATATTAATAGAAGGCTGACACATTAATATATCAAAGGCACTTTTAGGGTACATGATAAATAAAAATATGCTAATAGAGACAGGATATTTATTGGTTCCTTCAGTTTCTGTGTCCATGATGATCATTGAGAGCCCAGTTTTGCACTTCACCTTTGCCAAACAGTGTAAAGAAAAAGGCACCAAAGACATTGATAGCAGCAGCGATATAGAAAACAGTTTGCCATTCTCTAACAGTGTTCTGTAGAGAAAGAAAGAAAAAAATGCAAATGAAAAAAATTTTGTTTATAATCCACTTTATAAAAAAGGCAGTGTCACAATACTGTTAAAACAGCAGCATTATTGATAAAAGCCACCATGCTTGAAAAAAGCCAAATGTTTATCACTGGTAGGATTGTGGTATATTTGTGCAATGAAATACTATATAGCAATGAGAATGAATGAACTACAACGTAAATATATCTCACAAACAAAATGTTGTGCAAAAGAAGCCAGGCAAAAAGAGTGTGTACTGAATGATTGATTACATTTATATAAAGCTCAAAGTCAGACAAAACTAATCTCTGGGGTTATAAAGCAGGATAACGGCTCCTCTCAGTGGGGGTGAGGCAGGAATGTTGGGAAGAGGTACCTGGGGGTTTCCTGAGGGAGGTAATGTTCTGTTTCTTTTCTTTTTTTCTTTTGAGACAGAGTCTCACTCTGTTGCCTAGGCTAGAGTGCCGTGGCATCAGCCTAGCTCACAGCAACCTCAAACTCCTGGGCTCAAGTGATCCTTCTGCCTCAGCCTCCCGAGTAGCTGGGACTACAGGCATGCCCGGCTAATTTTTTCTATATATTTTTAGTTGTCTGGCTAATTTCTTTCTATTTTTAGTAGAGATGGGGTCTCGCTCTTGCTCAGGCTGGTCTTGAAATCCTGAGCTCAAACGATCTGCCCGCCTTGGCCTCCCAGAGTGCTAGGATTACAGGGGTGAGCCACCATGCCCGGCCTGTGACTACCTTTAACAATCATTTTTTGGGCTGTCCCGCACTTATCACATCCTTGGGGCTGACTCCTGGAGGGCTCCTTCCCACAGCCTCCCACCTCGGGAACAGAGAGGTTGTTTCTTCCCGCCTGCCCACAGGACTCTGCATGCATTTTTCCTGCAGCATTTGTCACACTGTACTTTAACTGTTTGATTACATATAATCTCTAATGGTGAGTCTCTCAAGTGTAAAAGCAGCTTATCATTTTGCCTTTTAATCCTTAGTATCTAGCAAACTGATAAGCACTCAAGAAATGCCTGTTAAATAAATGTTTGACTATTTTAGGGCTTACTAACTCCTAAGGCAGCTCATTCCACAAAGTAACAGCTTCGAACAGATAACCTTCCTAATGTCTCCTTGTAACTTCTCTCCATCTGTCTTTGTGGCACTGCCGAGAATAGGTCTCTATCTTTTATTTAGTAGCCCTTCAAATATGTGAAGAAATCTAGCATGTTTTCCCAAGTCCTCGGACCCTCTAAACATTCTTAGTTATTTCAGTTGTTCCTCATTCATTCTCTCATGATTTCCTGACACCTCACCTTCATGGGCCCACCTTTTGAATAATTTTACATTGCCAACTTTTATTCATCCAAACCAAAGACATGAATTGTTCATCTGGTATAATATAACTTTTAACTACCTGTGTGGTTTCAGCTATAAGATCTTAATTTAACTTAGTCCTACTGTTCTGTCTAAAACCCAAAGAGTATTCTTTGAAAATATACTTTCCCATCCATTAAGGCATTTAGTATTTTGTTGTTAAAAAGAATTTCATAAGAATAAACATTCAGAATTTTACCCTTGATTAAAATATACTCAACTTTGACACAGATGTAGAGCTCCAAAATTTTTCCAGTTTATAAGCAAATTATCTACTTACATTAGGGGTCAGACTTTTAGCAATGACAGGCCCAACCATTCCTGGAATAGTGCCAAATGTATTTGTGATGCCCAGGAGGATACCAGCATACCTGCAGAAACATTTTTAGAGGGCTTTATTATTGCGTTACGCATTTAAGCAGCTTATTTCAATAGATAGCTATTCTACTACCCAGATTGTGTAGAATTGTGAAATTTTCTTGTGAAATTTTATGTCTAAATGAAATGTCTTACTGAAATAAAATTTTATATTCAGCTGGTGAAAAACTTGCATTTCAATAGTTAATTAGCCTTTTAACATTACCTAGAAGAACAGGCCATTGAAATGATCCCTTTTAAAGTGATACATTAATAGGAAAGTGCTGAGACATGATTTTCATATATCACTGTATCTGGATAGAAAGCTTGCTGTGTGTAGCTTACATTTTTTAAGTTTAAAAAAGAATTTATTTTGTGAGTACATCAATTGTAATTAATTGCTGAAAATTAATAAAATAGAAAAAGAGTAAGAAAATAACTTATCCTTTCACATAGAGATAACATTTTGGCAAATATCCTAATTATTTTTTTCTATATTATATATTTCTAGCATATTATTATAGACATGAGATCATGTTCAACATACAATTTAACCTGTTCTACTAATTACATATTTGTTTGTAGCTAAATTTTTGCATATTGTCTCAAAAGTAGACAAATTGAGTCTACATTGTGTGTATGACAAAAAAGGCATTTTTATTAAGTTTGGAAAAAGTTTCTCAAATGCAATGATTTATTTTTTTATTTTTATTTTTTGAGACAGAGTCTCGCTCTGTTGCCCAGGCCTGGAGTGCCATGGCATCACATCAGCCTAGCTCACAGCAACCTCAAACTCCTGGGCTCAAGCAATCCTTCTGCCTCAGCCTCCCGAGTAGCTGGGACTACAGGCATGTGCCACCATGCCTGGCTAATTTTTTCTGTATATTTTTAGTTGTCCGGCTAATTTCTTTCTAGTGCTAGGATTATAGGCATGAGCCACCACACCCAGCATTAAGGGTAAATCTTAGGGGAGTGGGATATTTCTATCTATGTTTAGATGCAAATCTTTAAAGAATTTCTGCCTGTAGTTGGGGAATGCTAATAACCTGTTTTCTCTAATACATAAGCAATGTATGTAGACTAAGGAAGGCTACCATATCCAAGATCTCCAGTAAGTACCATCTTAAAAAGAATGAAATGAGCCGGGCGTGGTGGCTCACGCCTGTAATCCTAGCACTCTGGGAGGCCGAGGCCTGTGGATTGCTCAAGGTCAAGAGTTCAAAACCAGCCTGAGCAAGAGCGAGACCCCGTCTCTACTAGAAATAGAAAGAAATTAATGGGCCAACTAAAAAAAAAAAAAAAAAAAAATATATATATATATATATATATAAATTAGCTGGGCATGGTGGTGCATGCCTGTAGTCCCAGCTACTCAGGAGGCTGAAGCAGAAGGATTGCTTGAGCCCAGGAGTTTGAGGTTGCTGTGAGCCAGGCTGATGCCACGGTACTCTAGCCCGGGCAACAGAGTGAGACTCTGTCTCAAAAAAAAAAAAAAAAAAAGAAACAAAAAAAAAGAAACAGAATCTATTTGTATAAAGATTTTTAAGGACATTTATACATGGTTGAACTGTCTCTCAAACTGTACAAACTTTCATTTGAATATTCATAATTTTGTCGGGTCACCCCTCTCTAAAAAACCTACATGGATGATTTGACTCTTACTTTCAGAAAACTTCAGTCTTCTGCCTGGTTTGCAATGGCCTGGCCCTGGCCCATCTACACAGCCTTATGTCCCAGTACTGCAGTCACACCTTCAGATCCAGACAGCTTTCATTCTGGTGCTCACATCTGCCAGGCTCATTCCTGCTACTTATCTTTACTCACCCTATATATCTGGTACCTGAAATCCACACTCCTTCCATGTTAACTGCTCACTTGGTATTTCTTCCAGGAAGCCTTCTCTGCCTAGCTGAGCTCATATAGAGCAGTTCTCTCAGAATCTTTATTGTCTTTAACAATAGTACTACGTGGTTTTTTTTTTTTTTTGAGACAGAGTGTCACTCTGCTGCCCGGCCTAGAGTGAGTGCTGTGGCATCAGCCTAGTTCACAGCAACCTCAAACTCCTGAGCTCAGGCGATCCTCCTGCCTCAGCCTCCCGAGTAGCTGGGACTACAGGCATGCGCCACCATGCCCAGCTAATTTTTTCTATATATTTTTAGTTGGCCAATTAATTTCTTTCTAGTTTTAGTAGAGACGGGGTCTCGCTCTTGTGCAGACTGGTCTCGAACTCCTGAGCTCAAACGATCTGCCCGCCTGGGCCTCCCAGAGTGCTAGGATTACAGGCGTAAGCTACCACACCTGGCCCCTATATTTTGAATATTAACCCTTTAACAGATACATGGTTTGCAAATATTCTCTCTCATTCTGTAAGTTGCCTTTTCTTTCTTTCTTTTTTATTTCAGCATATTACGGGGGTAAGTACTGCGTGTTTTAAGATGTAATTATCCTCTAATTCAAGTTTGCTGAGTCTGACTCCATAGTCTCATTGCAAACTCATGTTTTATTTCCCTTTATTATATCCAGTGCCCAGTATAACACATGTGCCCATTCAATACATGCTGATTAAAGAGAGGTGGCATGTGACCCACAGTTAATAGAGGCCCCTTGTGTAGACTCATGGGGCTCTGAGTACATTGACCACTGGAGCTTTGTTCCATGCAAACTAGCACCCTCTTGGGCATTAGGCTCCAAAGTTTGCCGATTCTTGATCACAAATTTTATACGAATGGAATCATACAGTATGCAACATTTTGCATTACATACTAGGGTCATTGAGCATCATTCCAACTTATTGTGTGTATTAATAGTTCATTTTTTTTATTGCTGTATCTTTTCAATTGAAGAAACTAGGATGTTTTTCCTAGAGACGGTCCTAAATTCTGGATTCTGTAGATTGTATCCCTGAGGCATCATTTAACATATAATTTTATGTCTCCTATATTTCCTGTACATTGGTAGTATCTAGACTAGATCCTTCAGGGTTCATTAGATTTAGGTTTGATATTTTTGGTAGGAAAACTTAAAGGTGGTGAAGGAGTTCAGTTAAAATAAAAACTTAGTTAAGTAAATGGCATTTATTATTTTTCACAAAAATCATCTAAACATAAAGTCTAATTACAGCTGTAAATTACTTGTGAGATTATTTGTGTCACTATAAAATACAATTCCAGTCAAAATTAGAGAAGCGTGGCGTTTTATTAGTTCATATAGTGTTACCGTGGGATAATGCAATTTCTATTAGGATTTAGAATCCTCAATACCTAGGTTGTAAACTACTGATCTGAAATCCCTCTCCCCATTTTGGATGGAATTGTGCCTAAGTAAAAAATCCTGTTGAACCTAATTCAGTTATCTATAAACATCACAAATTTTTATGTCCAAACCCCTGCATACACAACACAATAATAAAACCATGAGGCACAGATCTTTTTCGTTTATCTCCTTTAGGGAGTGTATCTTAAATTAACCAAGCTTGGCAGGCCCTATCTTTTTTTTTTTCTTTAAACCATTAACACCTTGGCAGTAGGAGGAACTAACTGCAGTGTGCCAGGCCTTTCAGTGACAGATATTAAGTGCAGATGAGTGCTGTGAAATTCTAGATGTCAGCACCAAGAAGCTCATTCAAGTATTTAGATTACACTTGGCCAGAAAGGGCCATGAAAGATTGATGACTGCTTGGAAGAAAACAAGTTGTACGGACTCAGTCTGGATTCTTTGCTGTTGGAGTACTAGAATTTTGTGGGATTAATAGTTGAAAATCTATCCAATTCCCAGGAATCTGGGCAAGAAAAATTAGTACAGAAAATCTCTATTTTGGCCGGGCCCGGTGGCTCACGCCTGTAATCCTAGCACTCTGGGAGGCTGAGGCGGGCGGATTGCTCAAGGTCAGGAGTTCGAAACCAGCCTGAGCAAGAGCGAGACCCCGTCTCTACTAATAATAGAAAGAAATTAATTGGACAACTAAATATATATAGAAAAAATTAGCCGGGCATGGTGGCGCATGCCTGTAGTCCCAGCTACTTGGGAGGCTGAGCCCAGGAGTTTGAGGTTGCTGTGAGCTAGGCTAACGCCACGGCACTCACTCTAGCCCGGGCAACAAAGTGAGACTCTGTCTCAAAAAAAAAAAAAAAAAAAACTTATGAGTTGTTTAAAATGTATTAAAGACAGATACTATTGTCTTGGTTTTTTAATAAAATAATTTGTGAGCTATAACCACTAATGTGGTACTTGACTAGGAGAGATAAGTCACCACTAGAAATAATAGGACACCAAGTTTGTTAGAAGCCAAATATTGCATCTGAAGTTGTAATTTCTACTGAGTTAACTGGTTTTCTTTTGATGCCAGGTATATTATACACTTTGTAAGGCAGTACTTAATCATAGTAGGACCCTAAGTAATATCACTTAAGTCATAGTAGATCTTTAAATATATTTGCATAGCAAATAACTTCTCTTTATTGGTGTTTTATTTTAGAAGTACATTTCCACAAAAATTATTATGACTTATTGTTATAATAGTTATCACATTATTATTATCCTCAGGTTTGTATTAGGATGTTTGAGGGAAAGATACTATATTTTATTTCCTTTTGTATTCTCAACACTCAGAACAAGAGTAGATAGGTATTTTGTGGTCCTCAATACATTTAGATTAAATAAATTAACATCCAATTAATAAATATTTTCCTAATGATTTTTACAGTGTTCTCCTAGGGAGGTTTTGTTGTTACTGTTGTTGTTGTCACATTTACTAAGAATAGGTCAAAATAGTTTAAATTAAAGATCAATTGAGAGATAGATATTTTAAGAATATTTTTTCAAATAGTTGGTAGAGGCCATTTTGAATCAGGAATTTCCTAATTAGAATTAGGAAAGCAAAAACTATCCATCTTACCCTCATGATGACTTCAGAAATGCAGTTAACATATATGAAAGATAAGTAAATTCTAATTATCCTTGTCTATCAGCCAACTCTTTTGATAAACTTAAACTCATAAAAGTATCTTGACAACCTTATTGTGTTTAAATTTGTCTTCTTAAAAGCATGTTATTTTAAAATATGGTCTAATATAAATTTTATTTTTGTAAAAATTTGCCTATATATTAATTTTACCTTTAAAAATGTTAAAACTTATCTCATGGAAATAATGTGAAAAATATGAGAGAAATGGAGAAAGTACTGAGTTAAGTTACTTCCTAAGCTCTGCTTGGTAGGCCAAGCTCAATTATTGGGAAGTTCCTAATTGTTATTCCACAAAGAACCAAATATCTGCCTTCCTTCTGCATTTGTTATAGGTAGATAATGAACTAAACTTGCTACGAAGCAAAAAGTTATACCTAATGTCTCATTCATGATTTTGAATCCAAACTGAGCCTTTTCTTTCATAATGTTTCCTAACTGGGCTAGAGTGCCTTGGCGTCAGCCCCACACAGCAACCTCAAACTCCTGGGCTCAAGCGATCCTCCTTCCTTGGCCTCCCAGAATGCTAGCATTACAGGCATGAACCACCATGCCTGGCCAAAAAGTGTTTTTTAATTATAAAAGTAACACTGAAAAGCCATTCAAACTCTAAAATGAATTAAAAAGAAGATAGCAAAAAAAAAAAAAAAAAAGGAAAAAACAACTAAAAATTCTATTATCCAAATATCCAAATCCTTTTAGATATTTTCCTTTATGTACACAGCAATTGCTAGGTAATTACATTTTAAATGACATTAAGTACCCAAACAACTTATCCAAAAATGTGTGGGTGCATTTCCATGGTAGTATCTGTAGATCTATGTCAAGAGTTTTGTTGTGTGGCTATGACATCTCTGCTTTAAGCCCCAAACAATTTACTTAAATTGTTTCCAAAATTTTAAATTACTACGGGTTCTGAGAGATGCACACATCCACCAGGATTGTCCAGTTTGCAGTTAGCACAATGTCTAGAAATGGAATTAAATTGATCAAAAGCTATGCTTTTATGAAATTGGGTTATGTGTTAGGCATCTAATAGTTTTGTCTATTTCACTACTCTTGCCAAAAACTTAGCTTTGTTGTGCTAAGCTTTCTAATGTTTTTACCCAGTTATGAATTTCAGTTTTGAAATTTATTGCTTTTATACACTTGGCTTCTTTTGTACTGTTTTTAGTTCCTCTCATCCTGCCCTCCTCTGCTTCTCATGATTAATATTTAGTGCAACATAATATTTATGAATATGGACTACTGGCCACCTAGATTTAAATGCTAGTTCTGCTATTTGCTAACTCTGTGATGGGGAATGGATTTTTTAACTTCTCTGTGCCTCAATTTCATCATCTATACAATGAGAATAATAGTAGCATTTATCTCAGATTTGCAATAAGAGTTAATAATAATTATAAGTTCTTAGATCAATACTTAACATGGTAAACACGTGGTACATGTTAGCTATCATTGTTGTCTGTTATTTAAATATAATAAAACATTCAAGGTAAATGTTTTATTTTGAGTTCTCTAAATCTCATAGCTTTTTTTCCCTTAAACTGTAGTTTTTTATATAACATTATTAATGTATAGTTTTATTTTTCTTATTTACACAAGGATTTTGTAGGAGAATGTTTTCTAGAAGTTGAACTTTTTGGGTCACATTTTAATAATTCATTAAAATTTTATGTATTGTCATCAAATATAGCCTGTGAATTCTCTATTTCAAACAAAATTAAATTTATTTTTGGTCAAGTGGCTGATGTATTTTTTATACTTGTTTCATGGATATAAGGAATTACTTCATGAGTATAAGAAATTATTTCATGTGTGAAATATTTAAGCGTGTTAATAGTGATTGGAACATTCAAATCTTCTGTAGCTGTTCTATTTTGGTAAATGAGATTTGTCAAAATTCAGAAAGAGATGTTGAACTCTCCTAATTAAAATTATTTTTCAGAAATAAATTATCTTTAGAAAGTTTGCTTTATGTAGTTATTTGATATCTTGTTCAATATATGAAGTTTTAAGTCTATTACACTTTCTTGAAAATTTAAACTTTTTGAATCATTATGTATTATGTATTTTTCCCTTGTTAAATGCTTTTCCATGAATTCCACTGTGCTATAAATATTCCCAGGACTGTTTTCTGTTCTTTATAGTTGTTTAGGAAACTTTTTCCCATCTCTTATTTCTAAGTTGTTTTTATCACTTTATTTTATTTTATTTTTTGTAAACAACATATGTGTAGATTTTGTTTCTACTCATTCTAACAATTATCCATCTCTAATCAGGAAATTCTGCCTGCTTACATTTAGTGTAATAAATGATATAATTGTTTTTATTACTTGCATTTTCTTTTATGTTGACTATTTATTTTACTTTCCTGTTGTTTTCTTTTCCTTTTTTATTATTTTTCTGGCTTTAGTATACTTGTATTATTCTCCTTTTTTGTTGGCAAATTATGTTCTGCTATGCATTTCAATATGGTAGTACTTATCTTTCCATTTTGAATAATCATGATTTAATATATTGTTCTTCTTTATTATTTCAATACAAACAAGTGATGGAGCTCTGATCACAAGCCAAGATAAAAGTTTTAGAAATCATTAACTTCTTCATTTTTCCTATCTTTTGTCTCCTATGTTATTTGGGATAGAGGAGGCTGTGCTCTGAGGGGAGAATACCCAAATCATGGTTGTTCAGTGTATTAAAGTTTGTTTTTCACTTATGCTAATTCTGTAGGCATTTTAGCAGCTCTAAAGGGAGGCTCCCTCTGAGTGGGGAGTCGGTGATCTACGGTGTTTGCATCTTTTGATTCCACCATCTCAACGTATGGCTTCTTCAGTTGTTAGGGCAAAGGGAAGGAGCTGAAGCTCCAAAGAATGTGTTTTTATGCCTCACTTCCGCTCACATTTCAGCGAACTGAATTAATCACATGGCTCTCACCTAATTGGCAAGATGTCTGTAAAATATTGTGTTGACCCACACTGACAAGAAATGATATGAACATGTAGCATTGTCTCTGCTTACCTTCCCACCCTTCTAAATTCTGAATTTCTTGAAATAACTTAAAACCTTTAATTTCAGGATAGTATTGTTCTCCGTACATCTCTTTGGTCTCTAAATGGTTGCATAACATTTTTTTTGTAAGGAGATTGTAATAAGAAAGAAAAGCTATTTTTCCTAAGGAGAAAAAATAGGTTTATTTATTAGACATAGGGAGAATTAAGAAAAATAGCTACTGGAGAGGATACCACAGCTGGTTTACAATTTTCACCCAAAAAGTGGTGAGTAAAGAACATAGAGTTCAACCAAATGAAGCAGGAAGTCCAAGTGCAGATCACACTCCCATGGCCTTGACTGCAGGTTTTCCCCCAAGTCAGTAATGGTTGGTTAAGATAAATTGCATGCAAAAGACAAAACAGGCTGCAGGGGTGCTGCATTGGAGGTCTAACTAGACGAAATTTCAGTCAGTCTTTTGGTGGTACAAATAACAAGAATTTTTTAAGCCTAGGAGCTTGGGAACTTCTTGGTTACTGAAAAACTGTTGTATCTCACGTAGTATGGTTCGTATCAGTGTACGTGGACAACTGCTGGTGGACTTCAGTCATGTAGGAGGAAATTCTGGGACTGGGAGTAGTAGATTTTGTGATTTAGCTTGCTGTTGTAGCAAGTGGCTCTTGCTACCTTGAATTCTTCATCTGTCACCAAGATGATTGAGCCCATCCCAAGGTGATTCCTTAGTAGAGAAAGTAAACAAAAATTGGTTTTGAATACTTGTCCTATGCATTTGCACACACACATATGCAGTCTCATGTACATATGCATACAAGTATAGATGTTTGTGTTTATTATCTTCTTTATTTTTTAGGACAATTTCTTATTTAATCTTTGTGTAGTTAAAAGAATGTATCAAGTATGTACTGATAGTCTAAAGTTTGCTTAGCTCTGTCCTTTTTGATGGGGGAGTAATATTTTGTTTGGCTATAGGATTCTTGAAAGTCAAATCATTTTCTTTTAGTAGACTGTGATCTACTAAATGACCAACTAGTGCAATCAACTAGTAAATATTATTTGATCATCTTAATTCTGGCCAGATAAGAAAAATCTCCCGCTAAGAAGTTTGTTCTTTCTGTTGGGAAGTTTTAGAGATTCTCTACTTATATCTATTGTTTAGGAATTTCAAAATGATGTATCTAAGTCTGTTTTCTTTAAATTAATCTTGCTTGAATTGCAATGAGCCTTTTCAAGATGAAGAATCTGGCCTTCTTATTGCAAATATAAATCATCTTTTGTTCTTTTATTTGCTTAGTTGTTGTTCTTCTTTTATTTTTGCTCATTCTGGAATGTCCACACTTGCACTTACATTTTCTGAAGCTATTCTCCTAGTTTCTCATCTTTCCCATTAATTCTATTTTTTTTTTTTTTTGATTTTGCACATCTTGACATTTCACTTTACATTTTCATGCACTAATTCTCAATATTAATTATCGTCTCTATTTTATTTTGTTGATTGAATTTTAAATTATGAAATTGTTTTAAAAGAATGCTATGAAAATATTTTATTCTTTATTTTAAAAAAATTGAGACTTCCTTCTGATTTTGAGTAGAAAAATCTCACCTGAGTCTTTTATCAGTTTTATTTACTTGTTTTAGGTGTCCATTTTGTCCTTTTCTCTGGTTCTTTATTGTCTGTCTTAAATTGCTATTTCTCTTTGCTTGCTCAAGGTTTTGTGTAGCCTCAGCTTGCAAGATAGGCCCCTAGTGATTGGAGGCAAGCACAATAGTTTCTACACTTGTGGACTGGTGGTGAACCAGGGAACTGAAAGCAATGCAACCAGTGGTTTGTCTCCAGGTGTTCACAGGTCAGCAGGTATAGTCCTTTCCAGAAGCATAACGTGAGCACCCCACGGAAACCCTTCCTAAGATGATGGATAACGTTCTGTCATCTCTTAAGCCCTTTCAGTGGAACCCAGGGCCAAGAATATCATCTGTGGTTGTGCAGTTGTCACACTGCATAAGAATGACCACCGATGGGGTGAGTTGGACTGAAAACTGGCTCATGCTCCTCTGGCTATGTTATGTGCCCAAGAAGGATGAAATTTAGCTGGCTTTTTTCTAATTTGCAAGCAGATCCCAAATTGAATAATAGTGGCCTTCTTCAAAGCCTTACACTTGATCTCAAAGCCAGAGGAGCCTCCTCTCTGCTTCAGCACCCTCATATCTAACCAGGATTAAAGAAGAACAGCAAACCTGTTGTCTTTGTTTCCCTGGGGTTGTAGTGGACCTGTTTCATTGGCCTCTCAAGTTGTTGGTAGTGTGTCTATTCAGGTAATGGTCTCACTCTAGGTAAAACACAAAAGGCAACTAGGAAGAGGAAGAATTCAGAGACATCTACGTATGTTGTCATCTTGCTAGGATCTACACATTTTACTACTTAAAAAAAACACTTTTTTAGGCATATAAATCCTTTATCTGCCATGTAGTCTGAAAATACATTTATCACAATTAGTTTCTCACATTTTATTCCTACTTATTTTTTTTGGGGGGGAAAGAGTTTGATGTGTACATATTTATTGCTATATATGATTTTTAAATTTTGCAATAGTAAAATATGCTAATACATTCCTTTATGACTTCTGAATTTGACCAAAAATGAGATTATATTATACCAACTAGTCTTTTTTTTTTAAATTTTTGAGACGGAGTCTTACTCTGTACCCCAGGTTGGAGTTCAGTGGCTCAATCATAGCTCATTCACTGCAGCCTGAAGTTCCTGGGTACATGTGATCCTCCCACCTCAGCCTCCCAAGTAGCTAGTACTACAGCCACACCACCATCCCTGGATAATAATTTTTTTTTTTTTTTTTTTTTTTTTTAGAGAGAGGGATTTCACTGTGTTGTCCTTGCTGGTCTTGAACTCCTGGCCTAAAGCTATCTTCCTGCCTCAGCCTTCTAAGTTGCTCAGTATACAAACTAGTTGTTAACAAATATTTGTACATAGATAGACCTACTTCATTCTTTTTAATGTTTGTATAATATTTCAGTATATTCTAAATAATTTAACTAATTCCCTATTGGTTTATATTTTGACTATTTCCTACCACTTATATTTTTTAATAATGTTATATGGATCCTTGGGTAAATAAATATATCTTTTGCATAAATAGGATGAACAAATACTTAATGAATAGATACCATGGTCTGTTGCATGCTTAAGGATACAGGTATCAGAGAGTGAAATATTTATATAATTTCCCAAAAATGAAATTTCTGGGTAGAACTGCATATTACCTGAAATGTTCCAAAATATTACTTCACAAGTTGCTATCTACTTACATAGTGATAACAGTATAAAACATTGCTTGTTTCTTTATACTTTTGCTCCTAATGGCTATAGTATCCCTCTATTTTTCCCAATTTAAAAGGTAAAAAATGATAACACATTGTTGCTTTAATTTGAATTTTTTTAGTGTGACTAAGTATCTCCTCAGGTGCTAAATTATTAAAAATATATATTCTTAAGTAAATTTCTTCTTTTCAACTAGGATATTCGCCTTTTGTTTATTAATTTATAAAATTTCTTTATATACTAAAAATAGTGACTCTGTCGTGTGATTTAAATAATATTTTTTCCTCAGTATGTAATTCAGAATTGAGTGACAGAAGAAAGAATCAACCCTAGATAAAGGAAAAGAGGATGGCTTGCTGAGTTTTATGTGGCTTCTAGAATTATTGCCAGGGCTTGAGGAACATCGTGCAGTCTGAGCTGAGTGGGTGACTGCAGGAAGCATGCCACCAAACTGGACTGGCATGTATGCTACCACTCCTGCCTAATCCGAAAGCCACTTGCAGGATTAGAAAGCAACCACTCCATATCTCAGACCAGAACCATGTTGTCTTGGGTACTACTCTGTATTTAACTGGGAGTTGAATTGAGTTCTTCCCTAAATTCAATTGTATAATGAAACCTAAATCTCACCCAAAGGCCTAGTTGCAAGGGAGCAGCTGGGTGAATATGGCCTTGTGTAGAAAAAGACACATGAGAAGCAGGTTGTAATGAATACCTTGATAGCCATTTGTTTAATTTTATTTTTAGTGTTGCATCCACACAGGAATTTTAAATATTTAAATCACTGTTTCCTAGTATTAATAGAAACATAAGTTGTATCATTTTCAGAAAATAATCACAGCTTCCAAGACTATAGAAATGTTTTCCTTCAGTATTATTTAAAAATATTTTGAAATTTTTGAAATATATGAAATATATTTGAATATTTCTAGGTTTAGAAAAACATTATAAAGATGATAATAAAGTATTATATACTATTCTGTTGCTCTGTCAATTCACTAATATTTCCTATGAACTGGGTATAAAAATAGTAATCCCACTTTTATTGAGGTATAATTCACATAGTACAAAATCCACTTGTTTTCAGTGGACAGTGCAATATTTTTCATAATGATAATCCTGCTTGGTCAGGTTTATAATGATTTTTTTAATGTTTGCTGCATTTTGTTTATAATTTGTTGAAAATATTTAAATTTGTACTCCTGAGGAATATTGGTTTATTGTTTACCTTTGCTTGTGTTGTCTCTGTCTGGTTTTGGTGTCAGGGTAATACTGACCTCAAATAATGAATTGGGAAGTATTCATTGCTCAGTTTTCTGGAAAAATTTAGAAAAGATTGATATAATGTTATTTTTTCTTTAAGTTTTTGGTAAAATTCACTTACAAAGTCATCTGAGCCTGTATTTTTTAAAGGATTTTCAATTACTTATTTTTAATTGCTAATTCCATTCTTTATTATTTTAGTTTTATTCAGATTTTCAAACTTCTGTCGACCTGTTTTAAAGTTTATTTACTATTTCCTCTCTGGTACTCAATCTGCTATTACGCCCATCAAATAAATTTTTGATTTCATGTATATTACTCTTTAGATTTTTTTTCTTGTTATTGTGAATTTGTCAGTTTCATTACATTTAAAAAAGAGCTAATTTTTAGCCATGTTGATTTTTGGTATCCTAAGTTTGCAGGTTATTTTATTCGTCTCCATTCTCTCATTATTCATTTTCTACCTCCTTTTTACTTTGCTTCTAATTTGGTATTCTTTTCTACCTTTATGATGGAAAAATATGATTCTTAGAGGTTAACATATTGTCTTTTCTTTTGTGTACATTCAAAGCAATAAATTCGCCTCTGTCTGCATTTGCTACATCTCACA
Organism: Lepilemur septentrionalis; assembly: GCA_963573855.1. Taxonomy (NCBI): domain Eukaryota; kingdom Metazoa; phylum Chordata; class Mammalia; order Primates; family Lepilemuridae; genus Lepilemur; species Lepilemur septentrionalis. The sequence goes on from CAUYMX010042858.1 coordinate 22,511, forward strand.
TATTGTAATATGCCATTTTCATTATAATTCAGTACAAACTGTTCTCTAATTATATGATGATTATTATATTTGGGCCATGTATTATTTTCCTGATTTAAAAATGTTTGGGAATTTTAAAATTATCTTTCTTCTACTAGTTTCTAGTTTAATTGTGGTCAGCTATCATAATCTATACAGTTTGACCATTAAATTTTTTGAGATATGTGTTCATGGCAAGCATATGGTGAATTTTGGTTAATATTTTGTATTCTCTTAAAATAATTTGTGTTTCATAGTTTAGCTGCTATTCTATATTTGTCAATTAGTGCCTTACTTAATAATGTTGTTCATATATATTGCGTCTTTACTGATTTTTTTATCTATTTTTTTCATGAAATTTTATCTTCATTTCTTATAATTTGTTTACTGCATAATACAATTGCGTCCTAGTTAGCCATAAAAAGGAATGAAATAATGTCTTTTGCAGCAACTTGGATGGAACTGGGGGCCATTATCCTAAGGGAAGTACCTCAGGAATGGAAAACAAACACCTATGTTCTCACTAATAAGTGAGAGCTAAATGACGGGCACAAAGAGATGTACAGAACATTAGAAACCAGGAAGGGAGGAGGGTGTAAGAGGGATGAGGAATACAAACTCACCTATTGGGAACAGTGAACACTGTTTAATCTGATTTTTCTGTGAATTATCAAGTTATGTGTTATGATCTTCAGTGATGATTAGGGATTCGTCTCTTTAGTCTTACAGCTTAATGTGTTATGCAACTACAGTAATGGTTGCATCATATTTAAATGTGTTATATCATCTGGCTAAATTAATCCTTCTCTCAGAATTAAATACCCTTCTTTAACTTTCATAATATTTTGTCTTATATTCTACTTTGCCATACCAGTTTTTCTGTTTGTGATTTATAGTATACATCGCCACATTTTTTTTTTTTTTTGCATTTAAACTTCCGCATCTTTGTATTTAAAGTGTGTCTCTTGTAAACAGCATAAAGTTCTTGATTTTGGTCTGTTGGTCAGTCTGATATTATCAATATTCTACTTATCATATATACTCTATTACTTTTCATGTAATTACTGATATAAATTCATTTATCCTCCTTTTTGAATGAGTAAATTATTTGGGGTATTAATATTATTTCTTCCCTGTTTATTTTTGTACGCAGTATGCTATCATTATCAGTTATCCTAATCTATAGAATGTAATGTGCATCTTTGGTTTATTTCCATCTATTGTAAATTTTAGTACTCTCACTGCTTCTTAAATGATGCAAGAACCGTAGGAAGTTCAATTCCAGTTACTGCTTCTGTGGTTGGTATTTTTAAAGTTTATTTTACTTATACATGTATTATAAACTCCCAAAGAAATAGCCATAATATGTGATTTATATGGTCAATATTCTTTTAATTTTTTAAAATTTTTAATTATTATGGATACATAATATTTATTTATATTTATGATATACATGCAATGTTTTGATGCAGGCATAAAATGTGTAATTATCAAATCAGGGTAATTGGGTATCCATCACCTCAAGCATTAATAATTTCTTTGTGTTATGAACATTCCAGCTCCATTCTATTAATTGTTTTAAGGTGGGATTGCTAGATCATATGGAAGTTCCATTTTTAGTTTTTTGAGGAAGCTCAATACTGTTCTGTATAGTGGTTGCACTAATGTATATTCCCCCCAACAGTGTACAAGTGTTCCCCTTTCTCCAAACTCTTGCCAGCATTAGTTATTGCCTGTCTTTTGGATAATTGGGGTGAGATGATATCTCATTGCAGTTTTGATTTGCACCTCTAATATGACTAATGATGTTGAAAAAATTTTTTATATACCTTTTGGCCATTTGTATATCTTCTTTTCAGAAATGTCTATTCAGATCTTTTGGGTATTTTTTAAATCAGATTGTTTGATTTTTTTCCTATTGAGTTGTTTGAGTTCCTTATATATTCTAGTTATTAATACCTTGTCAGATGGGCAGTTTGCGAATATTTTCTCCCATTCTGTGGGTTGTCCCTTCACTTTGTTAATTGCTTCCCTTGCTGTGCAGAAGCTTTTTTGCTTGAGGTGATGCCATTTGTCCAATTTTACTTTGGCTGCCTATGTTTTTGAGATATTACTGAAGAGATCATTGCCCTGACTAATGTCCTTGAGCATTTCCCCAATGCTGTCTTTTAGTACTGTCATAGTTTCAGGGTTTATTTTATTTTATTTTTTTTTGAGACAGGGTCTCACTCTGTAGAGTGCCATGGTGTCAGCCTAGCTCACAGCAAGCTCACACTCCTGGGTTCAAGTGATCCTCCTGCCTCAGCCTCCCGAGTAGCTGGGACTACAGGCATGCACTACCATTCCCGGCTAATTTTTTCTATATATTTTTAGTTGGCCAATTAATTTCTTTCTATTATTAGTAGAGACGGGGTCTCGCTCTTGCTCAGGCTAGTTTCGAACTCCTGACCTTGAGCGATCCTCCCGCCTTGGCCTTCTAGAGTGCTAGGATTACAGGCGTGAGCCCGGCCAGTTTCAGGTTTTAGATTAAATCTTGAATCCATTTTTATTTGATTTTGGTATGTAGCAAGAGATAAAGGTCTAGTTTCACTCTTCTGCATATGGATATCCAGTTTTCCAAGCACCATTTATTGGAGAGAGTGTGTCCTTTCCCCAATGTATGTTCTGGCACCTTTGTCAAAATAAGTTCACCATAGGTGTGTAGATTTTTCTGTGGGTTCTCTATTCTGTTCCATAGGTCTATGTGGCTATTTTTATGCTATTACCATGCTGTTTTTGTTACAAGAGTTTTATAGTGTAATTTGAAGTCAGATAATGTGATTCTTCTAGTTTTGTACTTTTTGAGCAAGATGGCTTTGGCTGTTTGGGGTCTATGGTGCTTCCACATAAATTTTGGAATTATTTTTTATATTTCTGTGAATAATATCATTGGTATTTTGATGAGAATTGCATTGAATCTGTAGATTGCTTTGTGTAGTATGGACATTTTAACAATATTGATTCTTCTAATTCATGAGCATGGAATATCTTTTCATTTTTTGGTGTCCTCCTTGATTTCTTTCATCAATGTTTTATAGTTTTCATTGTAAGATTCTATCATTTCTTTAAGTTTATTCCTAGGTATTTTATTTGTTGCTATTATAAATGGGTTTAATGTCTCGGTTTCTTTTTCAGATTGTTTGTGGTTGGCATATAGAAATGCTACTAATTTGTATATGCTGATTTTGTACCCTGCAACTTTACAAAATTTGTTTATCAGTTCTAATAGTTTTTTTAATCTTTATTTTTTATGGAGTCTTTAGATTTCTTTAGATATACCATCATATCATCTGCAAACAAGGATAATTTGACTTCTTCTTTTCCAATTTGGAAGTCCCTCATTTCTTTCTTGTCTGATTGCTCCAGCTGGAACTGCCAGTAATATGTTAAATAACAGTGGTGAAAGTGAGCATCCTTGTCATGTTCCAGATCTTACATGAAAAGCTTTCAGTTTTTCCATATTAAGTATGATACTAGCTATGGGTCTATCAGAATTGGCCTTTATTGTATTGAGGTATATTCCTTCTATATCCAGTTTTTTGAGAGTTTTTATTATGAAGGGATGTTAAATTGTATCAAATACTTTCTCGGCATCAATTGAGATGATCATATGGTTTTTGTCCTTTGTTCTGTTGATATCATATATCACGTTGATTGATTTGCATCTGTTGAACTATCCTTGCACCCCTGAGATGAATTCCATTTGATCATAATGACTAACCTTTTTAACGTGTTTTTGAATGGCCTGTGGTTTTCTTTATTTGTTGTATCTTTGTCTGGTTTTTGGTATCAGGGTGATACAGCCCTTAGAATCAGTTTGGGAGTATTACCTCCGCCTCAATTTTTGGGAATAGTTTAAGTAGGTTGTATTAATTTTTCTTTGAATTCTTGGTATAATTCAGCAATATAGCCATCAGGTCCTGGGTTTTATTTGATGGGAGATTTTTTGTTACAGCTTCTATCTTGTTACTTATTATTGGTTTATTCATGTTTGTCAGTGTCTAGCCACGGACAAGTTAGGTATGTATTCTAATCTTCACAGTTTGGGTTTATTTGAACCCATCCTTGAGAAGGCTTTTTAGGTATTCAGAGGGAATTGATGTTGTGATCTAAATCTTTGGTCACTATAACCGTATCAGCACTGGAGATGCTCCAAGCCCAGTAATGCTGTGACTTTTGCAGATTCCTGGTGGTACTTGCATAAGATACGGGAGAATTCCCTGGATTACCAGGCAAAGTCTCACACTCTCTTCCCTCACTGTCTCTGCTGGGCTGCTGGAGTTCCAGAAGAAGTGATGTGGGTGCTCTCTCGCGGCCACCAAAAGTAGGTTACACTTGAAGTCAGTCCAGTCTCACCCAAAGCCTGTAGAAACTGCTTCCTGTCTACCTATGATGTTTATTCAAAGTTCAAGGGCTCTTTAGTCAGCAGGTAGTGAATCCTGCCAGGACTGAGTCCTTCCATTCAGGACAGGACATTCCCTTCTGGCCCATGGTGGGTTTAGCAATACCGTTCAGGAACTAAGGCCTAGAATCAGGGGCTTCAGGAGTCTGCTTGGTATTTTATTTTATTGTGGCTAAGCTGGTACCCAAGTTGCAAGTCTTTTGTACTCTCCCCTCGCCTTTCCTCCGGTGAAAACAGACTCTCCCCGAACTGCACTGTCCCGAGTTGAGGGAAGGGTGACACAGACACTTGCTTGTCTGCCTCCACTGGAGTCTCACCGGGTGGGTCATATGTATCCCAAGTCCACTGGCTCTGAGCCAGCACAGCCCCAGTACTTGCCCAGTGACTGCAGACTTTCTGGCCTGATTGCCTTTCAGATTTATTCTAAGCTCCAGGTCGCTTTTGTCACCTGGTTGTGGAGCTAGCCAGAACTCAGGTTTCTATTGCTGGCCCAGAGTATTTCCATCTGGCCTGGTTGGTCTGTATGTTCCCTCCATGGCTGCCAACAAAATCTGCCTTGTGCTGTGTTCCCCTGTGACAAGGCGGCCCTGAGTTCCAATGCACAGTACCACAATCACTTCACTCTCCCTCCCAAGGCACACGCATTCTGTCTCCACCTGGTGCCAGGGAATGTGGAAGGGGTGGTGTAGGCAATGCAAGACTGTCTTTCCTGCCCTCTTCAGGGCCTCTTTCCTTAGTACCTGTTAAAACCAGGTACTATGATTGCTCCTCTGATTTTTGATTCTTCTGAAAGAGGTTTCTGACACAGACAGTTGCTGAATTTTGTGTTCTTGCTGAAAGACGATCCCTGGAGGGCTGTATTTGGCCATTTTGCTCTACCCACTCTCCCTGATTGTCTTTTTATATTTACCTTCTCCGTGTTCTCCTCTCCTTTCTGCAGTTGCATTCTATCCTTGATTTGTTGCCTTCTGCCTGAAGACTTTCTTATAATGCAGTTTATTGGATAGAAATTATCTTTGTTTTTTTGGGAGGAGGTTTTAATTCATATTTATTTCATCTTTATTTAAGGGCATTTTTCCTGGTTGCAGAAATCAATTTGGGAGCGTTTGTTGTTCATTCCACACTTTAGAGATGTTGCTCCATTATTTTTTGGCTTTTACAATCTGAATTGAAAAATTACCCAAAATCTTATTGACTTTTGAGGAGCTATATGATATTTCCTCTGATGGCTATTATAAGGTATTTGCATTTCATCTATGATGTGTTTTGGTATAATTTTCTTTGTATGGAGTTTATTGAGGTTTCTGATTTTGTAGGCTAACTTGATTACCTCTGGAAAATTCTCAGTCTTCTTACACTCTAATATTATTTTTTTCTGCAATCTCTGTTTAATTTCCTTTTGCCATTTCCAATTATGGCTTCAGTTTTAGTGTTTTCCCTTCATTCTGACTTTGGATTCAATGACTTTTAAAACTGCCTCATAAATTCCTAATTTCAGATATCATTATTTTAGACATGGAGCATACATTTGATTTTTTATATGTTCCAATTTTCTATTGAAATTCCCCATCTTTGTATCTAACCTACAATTTTTTAAAGTTCTAAAATATAGTGATCATAGTTATTAAGTCCATATAGAGCTTCAATAAATAAAGGAATTATTGGTAGTCTCTTTCTTTTATCTGTTCTTTTCTTTTTTTATTTCATTTAGTAGATTCTGTTTTTAGTATGCCTTACATTTTTGTTTAGGAAATTCTGCTATTGTGGTTCTCTAAATAGGGTTAAGTTTTCTGTTAGCAGGAAGATAGAACCTTGTTGGATTATCTTATTGAGTCCTGCTTTTGGGATTTGTTGAAGTTGATCTTGAGTTTTATTATCCTAGTTAATGAGATATACTTAGTAGATATACTTAGTGCTATTAGGGCATGGCCCTTACTTCTTGGATGTATTTTTGACTAAAACTCTGGGGTGCTTATCTTCACCTTGGGGTGACTTGAATAAAACCTTTCTCATTGTGTCAAGAGCCTGTTCTTATCCCCACTCAACTTTTTAGCCTCTCATCAGCAAAGATTTGCTGGATTTCATAGAACCCATTCATGTGAATGCTCAGTTTAAGAGTTGGACAATAATGTAATGGGAACCTCTACTCAGATTATTACGTTTCCTCTTTATGTTTGTTTCCTCCCCACACCCCCGTTTCAAGATCCTTAGGACCCCACAATTGGGTTACTCCAGAAGTGGGTTTTGAGTCTCTAGGTTTATAAGACTGCTTCTCCCTACTTGGTCTCTAATCTGCTGCACTGCAAGTTGAAAAATGACATTGAGGTTAAAGCTAAGGTGACTGCAGAACTCATCATATAAACTTCCTTTCTGGTACAGATTCTAACCCTTCAAGCCCATCTGTCCTGGATGCTATTTGAGGGATAACCTTCAAAGAGTTTTGTTTTTAAATACATTTTTTATCTATTGTTTATAGTTTTAAATGTGAAGCTAACTTAGTGCTATCTACTGTGTTATGGCTGGAACTGAATTCTATTATCTATAGTATTTTTATCTTTTTATTTCTTGTATATCTTGGTCATATATCATTTTCTATTCCTAATGGTAGATATTGTGGATATTGCATGTTTGACATTTTCCCCCAGCAACCCTCATTGAAATTTTCCTATATTATTCTTTCAAAGAACCTGCCCTCAATGCTATTTATCTATGACATTTTTGTTTTGCTTTTTTATTTTATTAATGTAAAAATTTATATTTACTAGTGCAATAATTCAATTTTATGTGGTTATGATTTGCTGTCCTTTTTCTGGATTATTTTTCTACACATTTATATTTTTATTTTAAAACAAAATATTTATAAATACAAATATTATATTTTGATATTTATAAAATTTTATTTGCATCTTATAGGTTTAATGGTAAACATTCTTATTGTCACCTTTTTAAAAATAATTCTTAACTTTATTTTTATGTGTCTTTGTTCATAGAATTATTTTAAAAATTTAAATGATTTCTTATAATCAGATTGTTTTTCTCTTTTTTTCGTTCTTAATTTCTCTGTATCACCCATTATGATAAAAAAATAGGGCCTAAGATGTAAGTGATTTTATAAATTATTCAGATTTCCTAGTACTTGATTAATCCTAGATAGTGTTCAGTGGATAATGAATTGTGGTCCAAATCTATGATGTCATTCATTTTATTTTGTCTAATGATTCATTTTGTCAAATTCTTTGGGAGGTACATTAAATTAATTGCATTTGTAAACATGTTTCATATTTAGTAATTTTTCATTATGTATTTCCATAAAATATTTCTTATTATATGAAATCATATATTCTTAGTGAATTTTAACATTTTAAAAATGAGAAGATTCAATCTAAGACTATAATTTCCCCCAAATCATGTAGGTGAGGTATCATTGAGTGTTTTTCCACGATACCATATGATTTTTCCTGAGACCACTTACTTTGTCCAAATTGCATTTTATTTAGCAGATATTCTTTAGGCTATGTGGGACCCTTTTCTAATTACAAAAATGATGAGGTATTATTTATTTTTGGCTATCTTGTTTGCACTTTTGAAGAAATTCAGGGAGGAGAAATATAAAACCAAATTTTTAGAACAATCATTTATGAAGTTGCGGTTATTTTCTTACTGATATGCCCCATTGTCCATGTCAATGCTTATTTATATTGAAAAACTTGGCTAGTTTATTGCTACCCTGTGATATTTTTTTTCTGAAAGATTTTCACATGCTTTGGATATCATGAATTATTTTTCTGGAGTAGTTCTGAAATGTTAAAATGATACATGAAATGATGACAATAATCACTATTATTTATTATCTCTCTTATGTGTGCTAGGAAATGTGTAAAATATTTTATCTAATGGTTTGCATTTAATTTTTATAATAGCCTATGAAGTTGTCTTTATTCATTTCTAGTTTACTAACACAAAAACTGAAAATCAGAGAGGATATATATCTAACCTAATTAACACAACTTTCAGGTAGTGAATTTAAATTCAAGTTTGCCTTTCTCCAGAACCCATACTCTGAATCATTATACTATATAGCTGGTTAGGGAGAATTAATATTTTTTAGGCATACAGTTCCATCATGTACACTTTCAAAATATATTTGCAAGGTAATTGTGAAATAGAGATTAGTTTATTATGTAGATTTCATTATTTAGAGAATAATGAGTGGCTGAAAATGTTACTACTTGATTTTATTCATTCATTCATTCATTTTCCCAGTCAACCAATAATCATACCTTGTGCCTCTTATTCTAAAATGCAATAGTCCAGGTGCTGAAAGTAATATAAAAATTAGTTACACTAAGAATTTGTTTTTAGAAGCTTATGGTTCATTAGGGAAACTACTATATAACATCATACAGCCATCAAAATATAAAGTTGTTAGTAAATGATTACCCAGTGTCTTTTCTATATATGCTATTTAAATTCTACTCAAATTTTGCTTAATAATTGTTTTCTAAATTGCTAGTAATCTGTGACTATCTATTTAGCAATTTCTCATCATAATTTCTATTTTTGCTACCATTGTGTCTGCATTAGCTAATCACTTAGTATTGTCCACCTTCTCCTCATATTTTGCATACATAAAAACAGTAAAGTCTTGAAATAATTTCATTTCCTTTTCAAAATATTTACAATAAGTATTTTTGATAATTAGGCTCTGTTTTTATTAATAATGGGTTCCTATTGGATCTTATAGTGCCCTATCTTCAAAACAGTCAGGTATATATATATATATTTTTTTCAGTTCACTGATCTTAATCCACTTGCAAAAGCTGGAGGACTCACATTGCTGAGGTACGCCACCTGGGCAAGGAGAAAATGTTCTTGTGGGAAAATCAGAACAGCCACTTAAAGATAATGATTCTGTTCTATTTCTTTTTTCCTGCTTTGGATGGCACCTCCTCTATGTCACTATATTCTTTTTAATTGCCCATAATATCCATGCTGTCTTCACTTTCTTCAGAGAAATTTTGGGAAACCTCTTGTGCTAACTCTTGAGGAAACAAAAAATAACTAATTAGGTTAAGCTATAAGAGATACATATCAAGTACAAATTAATATTCCTTCAAGTTTATCATCCCCAAAGTGTGAATATTGGATTCTAAGAATATTGTATTTTTTGTAGCCAAATTCAATGCACTAGGAAAAAGGCACATGATAAAACTGCATATGAGAGATGAATGCCAATTACCACTCAAAGGACCAAACACAAATCTTCAGAAAGAGTATAATATACAATCAGGAAACTAGAACAAAATTGTGTTTTCATTGTAGAGAAACAATTTAAATCTTGCTACATTTACACATGTTTATGGAAAAACATGTAACTGAACGACTGTCAGTACAGATGGATTTGTCTATAAATGGATAAATTTTGGAAGGATTTTAATGATCCACTCTACTTTCTTTTTAATGAGCTACATCAACGTGTTTACCTCAACAATATAATGAATTCAGAGAATCTTGAACTTAAATCCTTATTTTGTTCTCTTGTGCTTATGTGTAAAATTATATCCTTTATAAATCTGCAAAAAAAGATACATTTTCTTACCATTTTTTTGCATGAGAATATGAGAATAAATAAAAATACAAATATTATGAAAATTATTAACTTTATTCTGCTGCTCATGTTGCTTCAAGGTATTAAAATATAAAATATCAAGACCACTGCAGTTTAGTGTAAAGGGCTTTCTTAAAGGCATGTTAGGCATTTATAAAACTTTGAAATTTAAAATCCACATTTGTATATGAAGAGTTGTAAAAAAGTCAGGTCATCCTGTTGATTAACTATATAAACTGTATAAAGATTTGGAGCATACGGTTCTAGAAGGTCCAGGTCAATTTGCACAGAAATTCCAGATGTTTGACATTTTAACAGCCTGGATTTATGATCCACAATGATGTTATCTAAACTACTCAATAACTGTATGTATTAATTCAGTACTTTCGTCAGAGTATTCAGGGACAATTCTAATAGGCAGCATAAACACAGTTTATTAGTGAAAACAGCAAACCTGAATGAAAATAACATTTAGGATTATAAAATATATGATGTTGTCTGTGTCTCAGGTGCATGACTTCGGGTGGTTTTTAATGTCTACCATGGTCATTCAGCTTTACAGGATATTTTATTTCTATAGCAATATTAGAATGGATGAGGGTTTTAACAATGCCAAGTCATTTACCATTGAGTGCAAATATTGCTATGGGTAATTGGCTGAAAATTCAAAATTGAAATCCGAGTAATGAGTTTAAAGGGATTTCCTGTCAGAGAGTAAGTAAAAACTAAGCTTACTTCCAGAGCCTGTGGGCATGGAAGCATCCCTATTTGACCCACATCTGTATCATGGTTAGATACTATCAAATGCATCTTCAGGGAGTGTGAAGCAAATGATTTTTATCCATATCCCAAGATAGAGGAAATGAATAGGTAATTTTCAACTTTCTCTTAGCTTCCGACACTTTTATTGTGGCTGAAAACTGAAAATATATCTCAAATTACAATTCCACCATAGAGAGATAAGAAAGCAAAAGAAGTTGTCAAAGCAACTTAGCAGAGAATTCAGCTAAGAACTTTAGCTGAGTTCTCTGGAAAGAAAAGGATAGCAGTGGTTAGAAACACATTCCCACCCCCCCCAATCCAGTGGTCGCTAATAATGATAGAAATTGTGATAGATATCAATACAAAAGGCTTTTAGATCAGACGTGAAACCTCAACTTTGGCCAGTATCTGAACAGTCTTAAATATATAGTTCTAATTTCTCTACATTTTTCTCTTGTTCATAGGCAGACAGTTTTTTCCTTTGTTTTCTCATCCATTATATGTGCTTTGATTGCCCAAATCATCATTTTTATCAGTGTCCTTATATGGTATACTATCTGCAGGTCCAAAAGACATGGACTGAGCAAATCTATCAGTTAAGAAATTAGGCAATGACTCAAATTGATGATCTAGTTTAATTTGCCAAGCATCCTCATTGATCTCATCTGACAATGAATCAATTTATTGCCAAATATGTTATGTGTATGTTTCAGTTACACTACAAGTTAAAAATTGATATTTTTTCCAAAAAGACTTGGTGTTCAATAAATCATCCCAGTTGACTTGAAGAGAGTCTTCTTGAGATTTTGGTAAGTAAATACAGGTTTTGGAAATTTGTTTGATGCTTTTATTTAAAATAAAGCCAAAGTTTTAAGCTGTCATTTGGATTGAGGATTTGGATAAGTAGTATTACAATCAAGAGTGGTTTTTTTTTAGCATGTTAAATTATAAAATGCGAAGAAATAGCACAAATAGGCAATGTCAACTACTTTACTCTTTACTTACCTGTCAATATAAAAGGGAAATATTCAATTATTAAGATTTTTGTGAAAATGTTAACATCATAATCTGTAGTCTCATAAATGTAGGATTTTTTAAATTTTGGACCTGATTTTATAATAACACTATAGAAATCTCCAGTTCAGTAGGGATTTAGTTTTTCTGTCTGTATTGCGTTTTTATCTACCTTCAGAATATCTTGCTGATTCTACCCAGGATTGATCTGCCTTTCTGTTGACCACTATGCTTTGTTTGTACCCTGCAATTTGAAATGTAAAACTAAATATTTTGTATACCTCACAATCCTACATATGTACATCTTGTATCTTTAAATCATCTGGTCCTAACAAACATGAATGATGTCAGTGAAGAATATACTATTTAATAGTTTCCTCTTCTAGCTGTAACAGATTACCACAAACTTGGTAGCGTAAACAAACATTTATTCGCTTATAATTCTGAAAGCCCAGAGTCTCAGTGGGCTAAAATTCAGGTGTCAGTGGAGCTGTGTTTCCTTCTGGAGAATCTAAGGGATAATCCATTTTTTTCCAGCTTCTGGAGGATGCCTGCATTCCATTGCTCCTGGCCTTATCTCAGTGGTTACATTAACTGATCTCTGTCCCCACAGTCACAATCTACTTCTCTGACTCTTACTCTCCTGCTTCAGTTTTATAAGGATCTCTGTAATTATATTGAATCCACCCAGAATATACAGGGTAATCTCCAGAGCTTTAAATTAATCACATCTGCAAACTCCCTCTTGCCATGTAGGGTAAATCATTCACAAGTTCTAGCGATTGGATGATGTTTTGGGAGCCATTATTCTGCCTAACCAAGAGAGTTAGGTACATAAAACAGGTTCCAAATTTTTTTAAATGAATTGTATCAAAAGTTTTCAATTTTATGCATATATTTATATTTTCTATTTTATAAAGTAACCTTACAATGTGCATTTTGAAGATTTGGTGTTTCCTGGCTCGTTTTCTATGTCTTTATATTTTTATGCACGAGTTTTTTGGTTTATTTTTGTTGATCTTCTCTAGAGCTTTGCATTTGTTTGTGGGAGGAAGCAACAAAGTTAGTCAAAGTTTTTTAATATTGGGAGAATAAAATATTCACAAAAATTTTAGAGATTAACAATATTTTACTTAATTTGTACAGTTAGTTTTTGGAAAATTTAAATGAGAAATGGGAAATATATATAGTTTTTATATTTTTTTCTTGAGACAATTACTCTGAGTTTCCACATTTATAATGATAATCTCTTTTTTTTTTTTTTTTTGGAAGATATGGCTATCTATTAATTAGTTATTTTACCCTCCACGAAAAGCTATACAAATTTGGGAAAGTTGTTATTGTCCATAGTGCCATTTTTTAGTGGAGGTTCTAAAGGTTGACAGTAACAAGCCAAAGAAAAATATTTAGCTTAGTGATTGCTGCATTCTTCATATAGCTGAGCAAGATAAGACTTCATTTGCTACTTCGAGGGATGAGACTTTTGCCTTTCTATATGCTTCTATCATGTTCAGTCTCTAATAAAAGCAATGAAAGTTATGAATGATTATGAGAGCTATGAGTTACTTTCTCTCTGGGGAATATACAATTCTTCTATTTTCATTTGCCATTTATATCAGGGGTCCCCAACCTATGGTGAGTTGTATAATTATTTCATTATATATTACAATGTAATAATAATCAAAATAAAGTGCACAATAAATGTAATGCACTTGAATCATCCCAAAACCATCCCCTATCCCCTGGTCAGTGGAAAAATTGTCTTTCATGAAAATGGTCTCTGGTGCCAAAAAGGTTGGGGACCACCGATTTATATGGATTTTTTACATGTCTTATCTTTGCATACAAAGATGAGAGGAAGTAAGCCAACTGATACTTATTTTGTGACTATTGTAATAATAGATAACACACACTGAGTGCTTTCTATGTGCCAGACACTTAGTACTCACAATATCTACCACTTAATCCTCAAAGCAACCCCATGAGATAGATACCTTTAATAACCCCCGTTTTACAATTATGGAAAATCGTAGGCACAAAGCTTAAGCAAGCTTCCCCAAATCATATTAATGACCAGTAAATGTGGAGCACTGATTTGCACCCAGCCAATCTGTCTTTCAAGTCCACACTCTTACCTGCTAGGTGAATCTGTCTTTAGTAGAGGTCATACATAGAGCTAAGTTCTTTCAGCTCTATTCTATCAGCTGATCATCATCATAATAAACATGAGAATCTCCCAATTCTCAAAGTCTAAAATCATTATATTGCAAAATAAAAGAGAAAAAAGATATCTTTTGATGTACTTCAGAGATCTGTCACATACTTTAAAACCACAGACTTTTGGGCATTTAATCCAGCTTGCAATCATTCCAGAACTAAGTCCTGAATGATATAAAGATGAATTAAAGACTGTCCTTGCCATTACTGTTGTTTTGAAGGATCCTGCATTCTAGCAGGTCTGATATGACTTGTGAAAACTCTTTATACAGTGTATGAAATGTTTTTGTTAATAGTGTTTTCAGCCCTTCTTTCTCCATAATCACAGTTTCATTCCTGTAAGTTTCAATGATGAATGCTGATCGGAGGCAAAAGGGCTCAAAGAAATCTACTCAAATTTGTAGGACTCATCACAAAGGAGTCCTTTACCCCATCCCTATTTTGGAAATTTAACAGCTGCCTTATTCCTTTGTACCTGAGTCCTTTTATCCATCTTGGCATAAAATTCCTCTAGACTAGGATTCAGCTGTACTATTCCCAGCACTCCAAACCAAGAGTAGTGGTTCTGATATGTAATTACTACCTAGTGGCTGGAACCTGACTACATGATGACAGGAGATTTGTATGCTGCTAACTTCCTGCTTACTGTCCATCCTTTGTGAGTAGCATCCAGTCTGTTTCTTAGTGACATCCTCTGAGTAGCTCAGTTGAATTCAATGTAAAGTGATTTAATATCCAGTCTCTGGAGTCAAGTTTTGACTCCATCATTTACTAACTATGTGGCTCTAGGCAATTACTAAACTTTGTGATTCTAGTTTGCTTATTCCAAAATAAGGACAACAAAATCAAAACCAAAAACAAAAAACTGAGGATTTTCTATGTGCAGAAACTTAAGGAAAAATTAAGAGAATCAACACCCTAAATGTCAAAATTAATAATTTGTCAAAATCCATGAATTTTCCCAGAAAAGAGGCATCAAAATTCATGCATATCACCTTTCTGTTTTCTCTGTCCAGGATTTTGTATTCAAGGTCTCATGTGTGGCATGATACAGAATCTGGTAAGACTGAAATTAGACAGGAGTATAGAGGAGAACTGAGTGAATACTGGAATCCAAGAGGCATAGTTGTGGGGAAAAGCATGGGCAAGTGTGGTTTGATCAAGGGACTTGTCATAAAAGGAGCCAGGATGAGAAGTCAAGTTGAGTTACCTTGGAAAGCAGGTGAAATGACTGGAAACTGCACCTGGAGGAAGCAATCACTAGAGCCATTCAATTATGCAGGTTGATGTCTCTTGCCTCGAGCCACTTTTAATGAGCCTGGAGTCTGTGGTGGCTGTGACTCCTTTGGCAGCAGTGTGGTTCAGGTGCTGCCCAGCGCCTAACAGGAGGAGCTGCATCCACTGTAGTGTCAGAAAGTCCCAAAATCACAGAAAGTTCTCTCATTTTCCTTTTATACCAGAGGACTAATTTCTATGCTGTTGGGGTATTTTTCATTCTTAGATTTCCAAATATTGCAAGGATTCTTTTATGCAGCATGGACAAAGTGGAAAAGCTTCTCTGGATCCTGCCCCTTTGTTAAGATGTATACACACCAAATCAAATTTTATACCCATATTGATCATAAGTGAGAGAAGGGATGTTTCTGTTTTTTTCTTGATAAAATTAAGAAACAAATTGCTGAAACATAAAATGAGGTGATGGTTTTGCACATATCCTGCAATGGTTTTGATTGAATTTTATGGAAAGAGAATCTTATTTACCTGGGGAAAATAAAACATTCTATTGTTTCTCAAATAAACAGGATATCAATTTTAGACTGTGCTCATGCCATATCTTCTTTTTCTAAAATATAGGAGGTGTTAGAATGTACGTGTGGGTGTTCAGGCATGGCATGTGGAGGGGGTGGGCTGAGCCAGTGGGAGTATAAGCGAGAGTCTCCTACAGTCCTCAAGTGTAATCAGAAGTAACCTTCAAATAAACCAACTTTTATGCATTGCTCTCTCTATTCCTAAAGGCTATTCAGGATTATATAATTCAGTGAGCTTCCTTCAGGGCCATACCTTCATCAAGAAATCAAGGAAAATTTCAATGCAGTGGCTGGATTGTCGTACATATTAGAAGTGATTAACTGCATTCATGAATCCATAATCACACCTGCAAATGAGGAATGAATCTATAGAAATAGGAAGCATTTCCAAAGCCATGAATATGCATGCAGTGTGTGTTGCCAAAAATATCATAATAAAAATAGTTTGTAAGTATCCAGGATCCAGCAGTACTGCTTCTTTTTCCAGATGTCAGAACTCAGCCATTTTGACTAAAACAGATAATAAACCTGAAGTTCAATATTGAGAAGTCACCATTCATGGTTCATATTGTAGAAAAGCTGGTTTCATGAGTGTTAGAGAAACATAGCTGCCTCTGAGAAGTTGTTTCAGGGGTACAAGGAAACCTCAATGCTCACTCACTCCCCACCCCACCCTGCACAAAAAAGAATGTTTATGTGTTGGCTGATGCCTGGACTTTCTGCATTAAAACTTAACTTTACTTTTAGTTTATTAAGCTGTGTTCATAATTTTAAAATGATGGAAAAAGAACACACCTACAAATTTAAAACAAAAAATTAAACACAGCATCAGTCTTTTGGCCTTACAGATTCTCTCTTTTGTAACATTTTGAATAGAAGTGTCTTTGAGGTGATGGGAACTAGGGTTAAATATATGTTGGTAATATTGTGATTCAGTCTCAATGAATGTATTATGCACACCTGAAGACATACTGCACTTTCTAATTCTCCAACCCTCCATTCATAAGATTGCTTTTACACCTTCATTACTTCCTGAATCATGGTAACTGAGAATTATGGATGTGTAAAAATGAAGCTTATTCAGAAACAAGCAGCAGCACACTTAACATTGGGAAGTTAATTTTCTTTCCTTTTAATCACATTGGTTTCTTCTCTCTAGATTTAGAGCTTAAATTACCAGCTTCTTTGTGAATCATACATTGATGTCATCAATACTCATTAGTGTTACAAACCTCTTGAAGGAAAGCAGTGGCACAACCTTAGCTACATGCAGTTTTCTGGAACACTGATTAACCCAATAAATATGTGCCAAAGGGTAGGATCCTTTGTAAATGGCTGTTTCATTGAAATCCATACTTTGTATCCTAATAGATCACCTTGCTATCTGGAGAAGACATAGTAATTAAAATAACAAGAACTATTTCTTCCCTTGAACAAGTTGGGAGTCTTTAAAAAAAATAGATTTTCTGTGGGTGTAAACCTTCACTTTATTTTGCCTAACTTAATTAGGATACAATTTGAGTGATGATGCAATATGATCATAACAATGAAAATATTGAGATACTACTTGAGTCCTGGAAACATAATGTCATGTGAAAGAATGAGAAGCAAATTTAAGTAAATATATTTTTTAAGACTTGTTCTGGGCCAGTTGCTTCATTAGGTGCTAACTGCTCATTGACGAAGATGAGGAAAGCTCTGCCCTTTTAGACTGCACAATCTAAAAATAAAACCAATAAATAACTGGGCAGCACACAATATAATACTGTGCCTAATATTATAAGGAAAATTCAAGATACTATGGTGATATATACTGGGGACACTGAACCCAGTCTTTTGAGTGGAGAGTGGTAAGGGACAGTTTCCCAAAGGAAATTACTGCAAGCTGAGAGCTGTGAGATAAATAGCATCATCCACTAAGGGTAGGGGGGCGGGGATTGTGGAATGCTCTAAGAAAGACATATCATGTGAGAAATGGCATTTCATTGAGGAAATGTATCCTTTAGTGAGGAGGGCAGAATCAGAGTACAGTCTGAAGGGAAAAAAATGAACCATATGGTGAAGATCTTTTTAAGGCATTTAAAAGGTTTGGACGTCAACTTTAGATTAGTAGAGAACATTGTATAATTTAAATCCAAAGATACATGTACTTCCTCAGGTGCTCTGAAGCCAAAGGTAGGAGCCCTGTCAATACTTAGCTTAGCAGTCAGTTCGCAGTAGCAAATAGATATTTTCCTTTGCAATCTTCCCTCTCTCCCTCGCCTCCCTTTCTTTGATCCATTCCTAATTCTGCCTTTAAGTATTTTGGTCTCACTTTATCGCTCTTACTCTCTCACAGACTTTCCTAATGGATAGTTTCCTAATAAATAAGTTTAAAAAATAGGTCTATGATATCATTAATTGACTAGGTCAGAATACATGTTACTGAAATGACAATTTAAAATTTCTCAATGGCTACAACTTTACTAACCAAATATATTAATGAGCAAAAAGTGCTCAAGAATTAAATCTTCCTAATTTAAACATGCAAAAATTAGACTAGATGTAACTAATTGCCACAAAATAAAACTCACAGTGGCAGAAGCTATTATAGCTAATTTTAGATAGGGATAAAATGATTGATAAATCAAATCTTAATTATGATTTACATAGAGAATAATGAACACTGATGAAATATATTTTGCTAAAATAAAAAAATGGAAATTGCTTAATAGTACTTCATAAGAAATTTCTCAAACAGTTAAATTGGTTCAATGAGTTCACTGCTAAAATACTCTTGATAAAACTCATCACTCTATAAAATTTCAATTAAAATATTTACATTTTCTACTTCTGGATAAGATGAGTATGAATGTGTCTCTTGCCTGAAAAAAAATAGACAATATATATGAAGCAAAGATTTTTAAGAAACTGGACAATGGACAATGAATGAAAGAGATCACTGAAATATGGAAAACAAATTAGATAAATGCAGCAATTATAGCAGTTTAATGCTATTAAAGAGTTTCTAGCATATGGAATAGAGAAAAACCAAGTCAAGAGAGTCCAGCAAACTTCTTGAGTTGAGGATATGGGATGGAGCGTCTAGGGAGATCAAGGCAGCTAGAATTTGAAGGACAGAGTACGAGAAAAAACAAACAAAAAGACCAGCTGCATACAAAGAGAACTGTGGAGATATGAAGATCTCTCTCAAATATTCCACTGAGTACTGATGAGTACATGTAAAGGAATTCCCAGAGTTTAGGAAAAAAAAAAAAAAAAAAACAACAGCCAAATGGATTAATGATGCCTGTTTCTAACATAGTGTTAGAAATAGTATATTCTCTTACTAGACAGACTAGAAAACTTCATGATTCATGAGACACTGGGTGGAGTAAATAAATGGATCTTGCCTTAGTAGTAGGAAATAAATAGGTCTAGACTGATCCCTGCTCTAGTTCTTAATAAAACTTTAAAGCAAGTTCCACAAATATCATACTGCTTTAAAGTCACTTAACTATGTATCAGAATAAACTTCAAGAATAGTTATATTCAGTGCATACTAAAGTAAAAATTATAGTGTATTGGCATCTAATAAAATTTATTAAATACTCAAAGATGCAAGAAAATATTACCTGTAATGTGAAAAAATTAATCAATTTAAACTGATTTAGAGCTAATACAAATGTTGCAATTAGTAGACAAGAACATTAAAATGACTATTGTAACTGCATTTCATATATTCAAAAGGTTAAGTAGATGTATGGAAGATATAAAGGAGTCAATTAAATCTTTTAGAGTTGAAAATTAGAAAACAATAATGGAAATATCTCTGAAAAATGTCCCAAATGTTTGGAAATTAAATAATACTCTTCTAAATAACCAAAGGTTACAAAAAAAATTATGAAGGATATTAGAAAATATGTTAAATATAATGAAAAAAATTATATATCATTATATATTAAACAGTATATATCAACATTTGTGTGATGCAGTTAAGGCAGTACATAAGGGAAATTTTATATCATTAAATACCTATATTAAAGGGAAAGTCTGAAATCAATAACATGCATTTCACCTTAAAAAAACTAGAAAATATAAAGCAAACCTGCAGTAACTTGAAGAAAAGAGCAGTAAAAATCTGATTAAAATAAATTAAACAGAAAAGGAAAAAACCATAAAATCAAAAAATTGTTTGTCAAAAAGACAATTTAGTTGATAAACTTCTAGTTGGATTGACTAGTAAAAACTAAACGGAGAAGGAATAAATTACCAATATAAAAAATGAGACAGGCAACATGGCTATAGATTCTACAGATACTAAATGAATATTATGAACAACTTTATAAATTTGTCAACATAAATAAAATGAACAAATTTCATGAAAGACACAAACCACCAATGGAGCATTACCCAGATAAATAAACTTACAAAGACCTTATAAGAAAATAAAACTGAAAAAAATCAATATCCCACATTACTATCAATGCAATAATTCTAAAATAAATTGAGAAAATTTAATTTAGAATATGTAAGAAAGAATAAGACATTATGACCTGGAATATATTTATCCTAGGGTGCACTTCTGGATTAGTGACATGAGAAGCTCCATAGACCTAATCACCAGTAACACAATCATAATTGTGAATTAATTTTTAAAAAATATTTAATACCATTTACATTAGTACAAAAATGAATAAGGAATAAATCTAAAAATATATATATACAAGATCTATATGAGGAAAACTATGAAAATCTGAAGGATGAAATCAAAGAACTAAATAAATAAATATTCCATGATTGTGAATAAGATGATTCAATGTTAAAATCTCAGTTCTTCCTAAATTGATCTGCAGATTTAAAACAATGTCAATCAAAATTTCAGAAAGTTATTTTACAGATATAGACAAACTATCTTATATGAAAAGGCAAAAAACCAAGATAGCTAACATGATATTAAAGAATAGGATTAAAGGACTGACACTATCCACCTTCAAGATTTACTATTACAGAAAGCTACAGTAATCAAGACAGTGTAATATTGGCAAAATATTAGAAAACTAGATCAACAAAATAGAACAGAGAAACCAGAAATAGACGTACACATTTGTAGGCAACTGACCTTTGACAGAGGAACAAAGACAATTCAATGGTGAATGGATAGTCTTTCAAACAAATAGTACTGGAGCAATTGGATATCCAACTACAGAAAAAAAAAATGTAGATGCAAACTTATACTGTTCAAAAAAATTAACACAAAATAGATTATAGAGATAAATGTAAAATGCAAAACTATAAAACTTTTGGAAGATAACACAGGAGAAAATTAGACATTCTTGAATTTGATAATGACTTCTTAGATACAGGATTGTATGATTAATACTACCAGACAAACAGCAGATAACAGAAACTGTCTATGACAAGATTGTTTTCATAGAAAGAAAATTAACAGAATTAACAAAAATATTTTAAAAGAGCATTTATAAATGTGTTCAAAAAGCTAAAGAAGCCATGTTTAAAGAGGAAAGGAAGAAATAATGACAATGTCTTACAGATAGAGAATATCAATAAATAAAAGGAAATTATAAAAAAGATACAAATGTAAATTCTGGCATTGAAAATTATATGAAACATATGTGAAAAGTAAATAAAAATTGTATTAGAAAAGCTCAGCAGTAGCTATGAACTGGTTGAGAAAAAACTTAGTGAACTTGAAGATATATAGGAATTACGCAACCGAAGGAACTGAAGTACTAAAAGTATGAAAGAAATGAATGGAACCCACTGAAATGTAGTTCACCACTAAGTACACCAACACATGTATACTAGGGGCACTAGAATTAGAAGATAAAGAAAAAAATAAAAGAAATAGTCATCACATATGTGATCATCCCAGTATGTTGATAGATGACATCTCATCTAAACAATATAGTCCAGAAGAAAATGGATAACTTATTTATGAAATTTTTAAAGAAAAAAAAAACATTTTATTAATCCACTCATGAATTGATGGGCACACGGGTACAATGAATGCTATCTGTGTGATGGGCACGCTTATAATCCTGACTCAAGCATATCAAAATTGATATATGCAACCAAAAACATTTGTACCCCTGTAATATTTTGAAATAATGTTTTTCTTTATTGAAGTGTAATTTACATATCATGTCTTTACTCCATTTTAAGTGTACAATTAAATGGTTGTTAGTAAATTTACCAAGTTGTACAGCTATTCACATAAATCAGTTTTAGAGGATTTCCCAGCCCCTATTGAGACCCCTAATACCCATCCCCAAATACATTTCAAGCATGCCCGTCCCCTTCATAGTGCTCACCAAATCTCTTGAATGTGAGTCTATCCCACACCCCCCAAGTCCCTAGTGAACACCACCACCATTTGAGCACCATAGTGTTAATCAGTCAGTACCAATTTGATGGCGAGTACAAGTGGGGCCCATTCTTCGGGTCTTGTGTCACCTCACTTCGAATAATGGGCTTAAGCTTAATCCAGGATAACATAAGCAGTGCTAGCTCACTGTCATTTCTTAAAATTGAGTAATATTCCATTGTAAACATATACCAAATTTTAACAATCCACTCATGAATTGACAGGCACTTGGGTTGTTTCCACGACCTAGCAATAGTGAATTGTGCTCCCATAAACATTCGGGTGCAGAAATAATTTTTAAAAAGAGAAAAAAAAAAACCCTAAAA